>CM026274.1:539868-772121 GCA_014851415.1 Cnaphalocrocis medinalis
TAATTAAAATTACAACTTTTTATTTACCCGCGAAAACGCTGTGCGACATTACGTGACGTCATCATGGCACAAACAAAATCTGACAGGTGGAAATGCTCGCGCGTCTAACCTAACCTAACTAAACGATCACACAAGTTTTTAAATATTAGTGACTACTTGTGCTGTGTGTTTGTTATTAAATAAATTGATTTAATAATTAATTATGAATTACAATCGCTATCATTGGTGTGTGGCGCCGAGCTGCAAAAGCACAAGCAAAATTACTCCGGAAAAGTTATTCGTAAAAGTACCAGACGATATAACAATGAGAAATATTTGGTTGGAACTCGTAAACAGAGATCCTAAATCATTGTCCACTAAAAGTCGACTGCATCTTTGTGAAGATCATTTTAATGTAAGTAAACTTTTACATTTAATCTAATAATACTTTGCCTGTCAGGTAGGTAAATAACCAACTTTAATGATTAACGGAACTAACTTGTATAAATCTTCCACCCTCTTTATACTGTTTAACGTAGTGATTATATTCTCTTTGATTGTTTTACTACTTTTATGCCCTGTAGGTTCATGTCAATTGTCATCTTTACATTTATAAAATAAAGTCCATCGCCACGTCTGTCTTTTCACGATAAACTCAAAAACTACTTAACGGATTTTTGTGAGGTTTTCTGGTCTTACGGTTAACAGGAAAGGTGCCACTGGCAACCAATAAGACTTTAGTAAATTTACTTTTAACTATAAAATAACTACTAAGTAAGTTCTACAGGAACCAGGAAAGGGACCGCTGGCGACCAATAGGAATTGCGTAACTTATTAAATACGACTCACAGGAGCAGGATACTCGCATGCTGTGGAAGCTGGTGGGCCATCGATTTCTGGATAAGCGCCGTCTTTGTAGTTGCTCTCCTCTCCATCCGACGACCGCTTCGCGTAGATCGTAGAGATAGTCGACGCGTCGACGAAACGACTATCAGGCGCGGTTCGATTTGTGATACGCGCGTGACTCGACTATCCTACCGACTGCGCCAATTACGGAATTGGGCCGTCGGGTAGGATTTTTAAAAAAGGTAGATTTATAATCCTAATCCTAACTAATATTATAAATGCGAAAGTAACTCTGTCTGTCTGTCTGTCTGTCGTCTGTCTGTCTGTCTGTCTGTCTGTCTGTCTGTCTGTCTTACTCTTTCACGCCAAAACTACTGAACGGATTTAAATGAAATTTGGTATACAGATGATCTAGACCCTGAGAAAGGACATAGGCTACTTTTTATTGCGAAAAGGGGGTTGTAAGGGGTTAAAAGGGGGGTAAAAAGTTACTTTTCCACGCGGACGAAGTCGCGGGCGGCCGCTAGTTATTATATAGTTTATTAATTTAAATATGTATTACATAAGTTTCTTAATTCAATTACAATTAATTTGATCGCGATGATCAGACTTAGGACTAAGTACGTCTGGTTGCTTCCGCGATTGAAGCTTGAAGACCACGAAGAACTGTCCAAAAGTTTCCCATCGCCGAAAACTGTCCGTTCAGCATTTTCCATGGAATGATTTCCCAACCGGGCCAGTTGCACCGATGAATCAGTTCACAGTATGTACATATGTAGTGACGTAGGCGTGACGTAGACGAGGCTTGCACTCGTAACATGCTTGATAAAATATGTAATTAAATGGATGTAAATGTTTACAGGTACACACCTTGTACTAAATTAATTTAACTACCGTAATGCAATTTTATACTTAATGTTTTTTTATGGATTCATGATAGCATTTTAATATAGGTATTTATTATGTCCTAATAATTATGTACAAACGACTAATGTTAGAATATACATTGCACACCCGTTGATTAGTAGGTCGTGAGTTTGATTCTCACACTAACAAACATTCATAATGACAATTACTTACTTAGGTGTACCTACTTTTAGCTGGTTGATGTTTTATATCAATAAACAAGTTTTATATTAATATTTCATTTTTTTTTCAACAAACCTGATACAATGATAAACCAATTTCACATACAAACTTAACATGCGGTTGTTTGTGTCAGTACTATCTCGTACGCACCTATTCAGATTTATTGTATATTCTTCAGATACATACACTAAACGCATTTGTAATTTGAACCACCATATGTCCAGTTAGTTTAATTTATTAAACTTTATCATTAAGTAAATATTAAACCAATTTATTTATTATTTTAGACGAGTCTATTGATGAGATTTAACTTAAAATGAAGGGTACAGCACTCTAGCGCCGCCAATTGATTTAAATTTATACCTAGCTACTAAACCGGATCTATTATTACCTATCACTGAACCCTCGGGCAAGGGGTTGGCCCCTTGGCCAACATTTATACTATTTATTGAATAACTGCACAAGTTTCAAAAATTGACAACAACTCTAAAAATTGTGCATTGTTAGTGATAGGTAATAATAGATACGACTTAGTAGCTATAAATTTAAATCAATTGGCGGCGCTATAAATGCCGTGCCTCTCGTCTTATTAATGTCTATCACATCTAATATTATTACTTTATTCTATCATTTATTTAATATAATATGTAAACAGTTACATACATATACATTGCTAAATTAAAGACAATGTCCTACAGAGTATAGTGCAAGTTTTACAAAACAATAAAACTTGTATTATTGAGCAGAGACGATGCACAGCATCTGGTGAGGGATGCGTCTACTTCCGGTCATTATTTTTCCACAAATCGCAGCAACTTCCGTCAGAATAAATTAAGAGTTGATTTGACTTACTTCCGTTTGGCGCCAAATGTACGTCACCTGGGGTCGAGCCTGCTCGAAGTTCCCTCATAGAAGACTCTCACCAGGAGGCCTTCATGGGATGCTGTGCATCGTCTCTGCTCAATAATACAAGTTTTATTGTTTTGTAAAACTTGCACTATTATTCGGCATGTGACGATGCACAGCATCTGGTGAGAGACGTGGTTATTAGCTCCTGGTGACTACCAACGACGCTATGTGAAGATGAAAAGATATTCCTAAAGTATCTGAAATTTTAATTGATTTGTTGTTATATAGCTGTAAAATAAGGTTATTCTTAATAAGATTATATTTTATTTAATGTCGAATATCCATATAGTTAAATAACCAGTAAGTAAGTTAATTAATCGTAAAAAGTGTGTAATGTGTTTCTTAAGCATGTTATATGTTTTAAACATGCCATTTAAATAATGAAATAAGAAGATACATGTAGTCTACTTAAAGCATATCAGATTACTTAAATTGGTTGAAAGTTCTGAATCAAACAGTTACTAGGGGTTTGAGTCACAGTGTTCTGTTTCTTATTTGTTTACAGTAATATTTTGTGAACGTGTTCTCCCGACACGCCAATTACCTCTTGATAATATTAATTTCATCCATTGATGATAGGTTGTCATACCAATTTATTGACGCTACAGTAGAACGGACGCTGCCCGGGGAGGCTTTCCTTCCGGCCTCCTTAAAACAGATCTTATCCAGTTCCCTATAAGGGTCCTAGTAGCAGCTCTGCTTGAATCATTAACAGAAACAAATAAGGCGCTGTCACATTCCGCTGTCAGCCTCTGCTCACTTAACTCTAATCCTTAAACCAGAATACAGGACATATTTTACCATTTGAATATTCTAATAGCTTCCAGGCCGATCGTCTAATAAGTTGATGTATCAGTTTTGGAACCAAACTTGGGCCACAGAATTAAATGATCACCATTGTCCTTTTAGTGATCTGATGCCACACTTGGCAAAGTTAGATTATGCACGCGCCGACCGGAAGCCAGTAGCAAAATACAAGCCAATCTACGAGAAGCCTCAAAGAGGTTGATTAGGAAAGTGTTAGAACTTAGCCAGGCGACCAGCTCAGATGGGTCCCATTTAGGGCTTGGCCCCAGTTTGGGCTGTTGAGTAGATATTGCCTTAAGCCTATGCTTTATTAAGAAATCTGACCTAAGGTAAATATAAAAGACTTGTGCACTAGGATAGTAGAGTAAGCTAACTTTTCTTGTAAATGTGCTAGGTATTTTGCCACTGTGTTACTGTTTGGGTGTTTGAAGCTATAATTAGCATTTTTACACCATTTTACCCAACGCAGCCAAGCTGGTCGGTACGTTCTTAAAGTAGATTTTCTGCATCCATGGAATAAAAGTAACCTATCTCCTTCTGACCATTGTGCTATGAAATCTGCCAACCCCCGATTTTACATACTAAAAGATTCATGCTCGCCGTTTGAGGAGGGGGGAAGGCCTTGGTTTGGTCTATTTATGGTGTTTCGAACCTCGGGTCTAGTGGATGCCATTTCGACTATCTCTTGCTTCTCGACAGACAGTCGGCGATTTGATTGAAGCGACCCGGAAGGTATTCTGCAGTCAGAACTGTTTTCGATTCATGGAGAATCCGGAACAGTTGGTGGGTCAGGAGTGTCAGGACCAGGGGTGGTTCTGATCGTGCCCCTCCCCCTCGTTTTGAATGTAGGGTAGGCGACAACTGTTCGATTGACCGATTGAATGACTACGTGACTCCCTTTGATTGTATGCTGAACCTCTTGACCGCCGATATGATCGCAAACATTTCTTTGCAATTGCCATGCCAGTTCGACTGTTTGAGACTCCACCTGTCTGACACTGTAAAGTCGTCTACGTGGGCTCCCTAACTGATTTCCGCGGCATCGGTGGGCAAAAGATATTGAACAGGAGTCTCGTGAAGAGGACTGCTTGTTCGAAGCTGGGTTGCTGTAGACAACCACCATGAAAGATCCGCTCGCACGGCTGGTGTTATGGGCGCGTGCCGGATCGGGGATCGAGAGTTCACCAACGCTCGGCAGAGGCTCTGAAGGTGACGACAGTTGAGTCTTCCTACTGGTAGTGCGTGTGCTACCCAGTTTGTAATCGTGGCGAAATTTTTCGGAGCACATGACAGACTGAACAGGAGACTCGTAATCTGAAGTATTTTTCCCCGATTACTCATTCACAAAAATTGACGATGACTCACAGCAAATGTTACGTGAAAATAGGCAGAGGAGAGATCCGTTTTCGCCATCCAATCCTGTTTCTGAAGAAACTTTGGTACTTGGAAGTAAGAGATCAGCGAGAACTTTTTGGGGACTATTTAGTGGGATTGAGACGTTTCAGATTGAAAATGGATCTGTCTGAGCCGTTCTTTTTCTTGCGAAGAAACATTTCCGAGAAAAAACTCATGCCCAGCTGAGTTTTATCCGGTTCCTCTAATACTTATTGGTCTAATAATGTTATTATCTGTTTGGTCATTCCCTGTTGCTGAATCGCTGAATATTGCACAGTGTTGGCGGGACAAGCACTGGCTTGGAGGTAAATGGCAGACGCATCCCTGAGATCATTTCCAGGTTGGCCTTCGGAGCCTGACACGTTCTGCCACTGCCTCCGATACGCTCGAAGGCAGCCCCCGTAAAATTTGTTGGGTAGGATTGAGTGTTTCAAACTCTAGATTGGATTTCCTTTCGGTGAAATTTCCTAAATTTAGAGCTGTTACATGTTTTAGGCTCGGCAGAGGTGGGCTCTGGCTTGCCTCTTTGTCGCTGATCTGTACGAAAGTAGAATGTACATAGGTAATTCGCGAGATGTGCTCGGCTTCGGGTAAGATTTGCTAACAGTTGCAATCTTACGAGTATTTATCGATAAGAAAATAGGGTCGAATCCATTTATCTATGCCATCAGTTTGTTGTACGTGTAAGTTAAGAGCAGTCTTCTCAAACAAGTGTTCCGTACTTGGTGGAATTTTCCGCAAGCCCTCGCGTAGTGTTTTGTTGGGTATCTCCGCTAGGATACGCTCCTGGCGGGTTTCGACGCACTCGGCACGTTTACCACACACTATTTGCATTATAATAATATATTAAAAATTAGTTAATTAATTCTCACAACACCTCATACATTGACCTGACTCCGTACTAAGTAGCTTAAGCACTTGTGTTACAGATGTCAGACAACAGAGGGAACACAAATACAATACTCAAATACGCCTCGTTGGTCTAGCGGTTCAAGTACCGGGCCGTGATCTCGGGGTCCCGGATCAGAATCCCGGGTCGAACAAAAGCATGTTTCGAACTTTTCGAACATAACCCGGGCCTGTGATCATCAATCCTCACTAGTCAAGCGTGGCGATCAAGCCCAATCCCATCACAGTAGCGATGACTCGACTCCCATGATGGAGGCCTCTGCCCCACAGTGGGACAGGTTATAGGCTGATACTTTACATATATTACACTCAGACGCCGAACAAACAAGCGTTCATCACACCAACTTTCATCCAGGGTGGGGATCGAACCCGCAACCCTCGGCGCATGAGGCAGGGTCACCTGCACCAAATGCGCCATCCATTATTTCTTTGCTTATATGGGCCAATCCCGGCGGCACTGCAATGCTGGGAGTGGAGCGAGCCCCGAACATCCCATCGAATTACAAAAATCAGTTTAATAAACTGGTCCCTCCATCAGGTAACTTTCAGATATTACGCTGAAAAGAACAGACGTACTACACTTTGATCTTAGCCAAAAGGCCGAGAAGCGATAATTTATCAAATACGTGAGAAAGCGTAAGCTCTGTCGTAGGGGCGGCTGCCCAATCTACGAATTGTTGCAAATGGTGGTGAATGATGAAGGTGATCGTGCTGGGTAAGAAGGGCAGGAAATGGCCACTAACCGCTAACAAGCGTTCGATAGGCGCTGAAAAATCTTTTCTCTTTGTGAATTGACGCAACTAATTGTTAACGCTTAGTCTACCAAGCACGGTTGTGCGCAGTAAACTTTTATAACTTCCGAATAACGCCCCTCCTTCCAATTCACATCGTTAATTTTAACCTCTTAAAGCGAGAAGGATCCAGATTAGGCACTTTAGGTTCTTTTATTAAAAGAGTATTTACCGGCCCAAGGTCCAACTTAAGGTTATTTTCATCTATCGCAGCGGGACGAAGCACAAATGGAGCGTTATCGGATTGTTGCGATAAAGAAGATACAACAGATGAATTGCTAGGGGGAGCGCTGTGCGTATTGTTCATAAAAAGGTTTGTCAAGTTGTTCATTTGGCTCAAAAAAAGCGTTGAAAGTATCGGAATACACGTACCTTGCTTTTTCTTCTTTACCTCGCGCTCCGGAGAATCGGTGAGGCTCGCCCGGCGCTTCCTCTGCTCCCGAGGCTGAGGTTGTGGCTTTTTACTTAGAATGTGGTCGCTATTGCCGTCATTAACCACCATCACGTATACAAATCGTCGCCACAATCACTGATATTACCACTCATGTTGATAAATAATCACATGCAGTATTACTTATGAAAATAATTTCACTGATATAATTTTAATTTTAACTTTTGATACCGAGGTAGCAGCGTTTCTGCTACGATGTTACCGACTCGAAAGTTAACGACGCTATGAGGGAACTTCGAGCAGGCTCGACCCCAGGTGACGTACATTTGGCGCCAAACGGAAGTAAGTCAAATCAACTCTTAATTTATTCTGACGGAAGTTGCTGCGATTTGTGGAAAAATAATGACCGGAAGTAGACGCATCTCTCACCAGATGCTGTGCATCGTCACATGCCGAATAATAGTATAATATGGTATTAATTTAAAATCACGTTATGTAATCAGTGGGATTAATTACATACATAACGTGATCATTTAATTAGAACTATACTAAAGTTGGTAGGTAGGTATTTACTTTCCATCCCATTACAACATTACTAAAAGATCATGTTTAATAATAAGAAAATTGGCCATGTTCGTTGAGACGCCCCATCTTTCACAACAACATAGGTATTTCGATTTTTAGTATACGTAATGTACAGTGACCAGCACATCAAGTTACTACAATCTGTCAAATTTCCTCAGTTGATATTGAACCAAACACGTATGACATAAAAGTGAGGTTCGATTGAAGAAATTTGACAGATTGTAGTAACCTGATGTGCGGCTGTCTGTACCTATGGGAAATAGACCATGTAATAAACTAGGTAGGTATATTAAGTACCAAATAAAGGGCAGGGTAGGTGCCTGAAAACCAGCGTTGCCTGGGATAAAATTTTCGTAGTGTCAAAGTTCCTTTCATTCCTTTCATGCACGAAACTTGTAATTTTTGGATTTTCTCCTGACTATGCATTATGCTTTTAAACACAATGAATGGTAAAAAAAAGCTGGTGGCTTACATAGCTGATAAAGAAGATATATTTCACTACGTCACATACATCACATACATTGGTCTGACTCTGAGATAGGTAGCTCAAGCACCCGTGTTACAGATATCAGAACCAACAGTGGAATTACAAATATATACGTATAATACTTTTTTTTTTGTAAATACATACTTATAATACATAGAAAACACGCAGACCAATACAAACAAACATGTTCATGCACACAAATGTTTGTACTGTGCGGGGATCGAACCCGCAACCCTAGGTCCAGACGCAGCATTCACTACCACTGAACCAAACGGATTACGGAAAGATTAGGTACTAACATTGGTTTTTACGTAGGTACTCATCGATATACTATATTATGTAGAAATAACCACGATTTTACCAAACAACCTTGATAAAAAAATCGTAATGACGTCATCTATACATGAATTAGAGATAAAGGAACGTAACATTAGTAAATCTGGTCTATCAAAATAATTATGTTTAATTAAGGAGTTCGATAGAATTACCTAAGTAAACATAATCATTACAGTCAAAAAGTATAGTTATAGGTCTTATCCATCTCGGGGTTATAGATGTTGCCTTGCTGCCAATAGCTTTCCTCCTTTTTTCCCCAAGGATAACCTCTTTTAGGTAATATCCCTTGACCAGTTATGGGGAATGTTCCCCATGATTAGGGGAAGATTTTTCACCGAACCGAGTGATATTGGCTCGGGGACCTATGTAGGTCCGATGAACCATCTTGGTCTGTCGTATATATTCCAAGTAGACATGCGAACTTTGCTTTCGCGATGTAGATTGGAAGGGGAATTTGCATCTTGTATGGAACAGTCAAATTAGCGCCATCTGTTGACAGTCGGATGGTACTGTGGCAAACTTCTTTTCTTCGGGTGATGATACCTAGCTACTAAACCGGATCTATTATTAGGTACCTATCACTGAACCCTGGGCCAAGGGGTTGGCCCCTTGGCCATCATTTATACTATTTATTGAATAACTGCAAAAGTTTCAAAAATTGACAACAACTTTAAAAATTGTGCATTGTTATTCAATAAATAGGTATATTAAGTATGCCGAGAGGCTGGGGTTCAGTGATAGGTAAACAGATACGACTTAGTAGCTATAAATATCAATTGGCGGCGCTAGAGTGCCGTACCTTTCGTCTTATTAATGTCTATCACATCCAATATTATTACTTTATTCTATCGTTTATTTAGTATGTCTATGTAAATAGTTACATATACATTACTTAATAAAAGACAATATCCTACAGAGCACCTATAATACATATATTATTATGGTATTAATTTAAAATCACGTTATATAATAAATGGGATTAATTACATACATAACGTGATCATTTAATTAGAACTATACTAAAGTTGGTAGGTATGTACTTTCTATCCCATTACAACATTACTAAAAGGTCACGTTTTGTAATAAGAAAATTGGCCAGGTTCTGTGATGCAATGGAACGATAAGACGCCCCATCTTTTACAACAACATATGTAGGTATTTTGATTTTTAGTATACGTAATGTACCTATGGGAAGTAGACCATGTAGTAAACTTGGTAGGTATATTAAGTACCAAATAAAGGGCAGGGTAGGTGCCTGAAAACCAGCGTTGCCTAGGTTAAACTTTTCATAGTGTCAAAGTTCCTTTCATTTGTCTCATGCACGAAACTTGTATTTTTTTATTTTTCTCCTGCCTATGTATTATGCTTTCAGACACAATAAATGGTAATAAATAGCTGGTGGCTTACATAGCTGATAAAGAAGACTACTAAAATTGGTTTTTACCTACTCATCGATATACTAACGTAGAAATAACCACGATTTTTACCAAACAAACTTTGATCATTGTTAAAAATACGTATTATCGCCATCTGTATGACTACAGTTCAACTAAATTATTACAACACAATACGCCATCTATTCACAAATTAGTGATAAAGAACTTAAAATTAATAAGTCTGGTCTATCAAAATAATTATGTTTATTTAGATTAGTTTTACAGATAAAATTTAATTAGTTAAATTTACACAATAAATAACAAATATAAAGACTTGATCTGACCGCATTGAATCACTTAATCATTAAAAAATAATCTTTGCTATATTACCACAAACGCCATCTTTCCATCCATATTATAGCCCTTCGTTTGCATTGCCCGTCGCAATCATAATAACCCTTTATTTCATAAATACTTGTTATAATGCATGCCCGATAAATTACCAGAAACAGTGGTTAGGTTAGGTTTAGGAGGGGTGGCCCTTGCGGCCACCCCGACGCTTTTTTTTTTATGGCCACACAGAAATATTGTTCATCATCATCATCATTTCAGCCAATAGACGTCCACTACTGAACCTTCCCCAAAGTTCTTCACACAGTCGGTCCACCTGTATAGCGCTACCATGAGTTGACATCGCAATGAAAGAGACGAAGCGATAGTTTTCGATAGCGAGGATAGTATTTCAAACTCATGGTAATGCTACTGGTGGAAATCTTGCCACGGCTGCGGCCTCCTGAAACGATACTAGATTGATAAAAAAAAAAAAATCAAATCGATTGAATCATTATTATAATGGATCAATACAGTGTATTAAGATCCATTGCGATTCTGAATATCAATTCTAATGCCCAGAATGAACATCTCTAATTAGTTTATGGTTGGTATGTTTTTTTTTCATTATTCTATTTATTTTTACGTTTGGCCATTTTTCAAAACTGTTGTGGCCAGTATGTGTCAAGAGAGTCATGAAAACGGATTTTAATTTTTTCTTGAATGCATAAAAAAAAATTTACTTCATAATTGATGGCGCCACTGCTGCTTACGTGATACAGTATAATAGCTCTATTGGTTATTTATAATGTTTTGGAATTCCATAATCATTTTCCCCAATTATATATATCACAACTTTATTGACAAATTATCATGCATTAAAAAAAAGTCATGAAATTATTTGATGGCGCCACTGCCGTTAAAGTTATTGACGCATCATATTGACTATTTTAAATGTGAACATTTGTTCCGCTAAGCAACGAACAATTCGCAGTAGGAGCTGAATAGTTATGTGGATTTTTGATGAAGGTATCGAAGTGAACTGATCATTACTAATATTTTATGAAGATTTCTCCTGTGTTCGGATTACTGGTTAGACAGTCAAGTTTTCATAATTTGTTAGTGAAATTACCGATTCGCGGAGGAATTTTAAAAATGATAATCTATTTATTATAAAAGTAGATAATTCATTCATATTGCAATTAAAGAGCCTGACAATGAAAATAAAACAGAAAGAGAGGGAGAAGGATCCCCTTTCTTTTATATATGTAAATATTCTTATTTTTTTTTCTTTTCGGTACCTTAACTGCAAATGTAACTTTGTATCTGGGGGCATATGTATGGGTTTACAAAGTTACTTATGCAGTTAACGTATCTAGAAAACTAGACTGAAATTGAAAAATGTTTATAGCATTTTATTTTATTTATCACACTGTTCTCTGTCCTTGGCATATTTTTCTGTGAAATCCATACAATTCCATCCATCCATAGTTGATATTCGCTTGCAAAATAATCGTCACCAATAAATTGGACCTAATGTGTCTTAGTCTAAGACATTGTTCCATACATGATAAAAATTCCCCTTCAATCCTACAGTAGGATTGAAGGGGAATTTGCATCTTGTATGGAACAGTCAAATTAGCGCCATCTGTTGACAGTCGAATGGTACTGTAGCCATTTCATCGTTACATAGAGCGACAGATCCAAGCGGAGCGCCGCGTAGGGCGAAGCCCGGAGCGGCCATTTCATCGTTACATCATGCGGTAGGACCAAGCGGAGCGCCGCGTAGGGCGCAGCCCGAAGCGGCCATTTCATCGTTACATAGAGCGACAGATCCAAGCGGAGCGCCGCGTAGGGCGCAGCCCGGAGCGGCCATTTCATCGTTACATCGAGTGGTAGGACCAAGCGGAGCGCCGCGTAGGGCGCAGCCCGGAGCGGCCATTTCATCGTTACATATAGAGCGACAAAACCAAGCGGAGCGCCGCGTAGGGCGCAGCCCGGAGCGGCCATTTCATCGTAACATGGAGCGGCAAAACCAAGCGGAGCGCCGCGTAGGGCGCAGCCCGGAGCGGCCATTTCATCGTTACATTGAGCAGCAGGACCAAGCGGAGCGCCGCGTAGGGCGCAGCCCGGAGCGGCCGTTTCATCGTTTCATCGAGCGGCAGGACCAAGCGGAGCGCCGCGTAGGGCGTAGCCCGGAGCAGCCGTTTCATCGTTTCATCGAGCGGCAGGACCAAGCGGAGCGCCGCGTAGGGCGTAGCCCGGAGCGGCCATTTCATCGTTACATGCAGCGGCAGAACCAAGCGGAGCGCCGCGTAGGGCGAAGCCCGGAGCGGCCATTTCATCACAACTATTTTCAACAAAAAACCAAGCGAAGCGCCGCGTAGGGCGTAGCCCGGAGCGGCCATTTCATCGTTACATCGAGCGGTAGGAGCAAGCGGAGCGCCGCGTAGGGCGTAGCCCGGAGCGGCCATTTCATCGTTACATCGAGCAGCAGGACCAAGCGGAGCGCCGCGTAGGGCGTAGCCCGGAGCGGCCATTTCAACGTTACATCGAGTGGTAGGACTAAGCGGAGCGCCGCGTAGGGCGCAGCCCGGAGCGGCCATTTCATCACAACTATTTTTAACAAAAAACCAAGCGGAGCGCCGCGTTGGGCGTAGCCCAGAGCGGCCATTCATCGCAAGTCTTTTCAACAAAACCAAGCAGAGCGCCACTCTGGGCGCAACCTGCCCAAGGACACACATTTGATTTATCCTTCCGTTGGCAAAAGAACAAGGGCAACGCCCGTCACAGACAATAAACCGCCACGTGCAACTTCGCGAGGCCGCAGGCCGAGCTGCGTCTCGCGAGGCCGAAGGCCGAGCTCCGCGGAGGGCGAAGCCCGTAGCGTCGCCGCGCAGGGCGCAGCCCGGAGCGGTCGAGCGTCGCAGACCTAGCTTGAAGGCGCGCCCGCGCAAAGCGCGGGGCGGCAAAAAGCTAGTCTTCTATCTATCTATATTATATAAAGTTAGATTACCACTCACTGACTGACTCACTGATCAGGGCTGTTTTTGGGTGGGTTGCCGGGTTTTTTTGTTGGGTTTTTTTAAACTGTCAACATTATTGGTTTAATCAAAGCAGGTTTTTGTGGTTGAAAAAAAAAAAAACAAAATGGCGGCCGTTTTTTGCGATATTCACTTTTTTTTTTCTATCGAATGGCCATGGTTTGAAAATCGCCCGTTGGAGTTGTGCGAGTGGAGGGGGAAAAAAGTTGAAAAAACAAAATGGCGGCGCCGCCATCTTGGATTGAAAATTTCATTTCGACCGTTATTTGACGGATCGTAGCTGGGGGGGGCGCCGCTCGATTTTTAAATTTCTTTTTTTAATCTGTTGCGTCTATACTCTACTTTCAAACGTCAGTTGCGTTTTTCCAAAATCCAAGATGGCGCCGCCCCTGGCGGCCATTTTGTTTGGAGAAAAAAATTGGTGTTTTTCAAACGGATTGATGGCAACTCTGGAGAGGGTCGGTATGTTCGGGCCGTCGGGGGGTAATTTATTGCAGTGTTGCCACGACTGAGAATTTCTACCAAATTCATGGTAGTTTTTGGGCCACGGCCCCGAATGGTAGAAAAAAAAAGTTGCCATGCTTGCGAAATCCGAGTATGCAGTTTGGTAGCTATTCAGACTCGCAAAGTCCTCAGGGTAGTTTTTTGGAAAAAACCTGGCAACACTGGAAACGGCGGCGAAAATAAAATTTCGGGTGTCGCTGGCTTTGAGGGGCTCCTGGGACGAGAGTATCATAGATGGAAATAAAATAAAAATTGTCTCTGGTGCGCTATATGATGTTGTCTATAGTCAGGGGACGCGCTGTCAAAAAAACAAGATGGCGGACTGGCTGGCTGCCATTTTGTGAATTTGAAAAATTTTTAGAAATTTCAAAGTGATATTTTTGACAGATGGCGACACTTGAGGGAGTTTGCATGTATCAGGCGGGTGTGAGTCTCGCTTGCGTGTGTTGCCATGTCGAAAAAAATTTTTGCTTTTTTTGATAGTTTGGGCGTCAGGGCCCAAAATAGTGACGAATCGAAATAGCCGTTTTTGGGAGAAAATAATCCCAGGAGGCCGTCAAATGGGCCAGTTTATTTATTTATTTATTTAAGTAAGGTATGCAAACAGATCACAGTCAATGAAGTCATCACATTCAAATTAAAAATTAATAAGCTAGACAGTAATCCTAAAATAGCATACACAGCATGGTCAAAATATGTATAAATTCGCTACTTACTAAGTTATATTACATACATTTACATAAAAATTTGATGAACATTAATTTGACTAACACTATCAAATGCTTTGCTGAAGTCCAGATAAATAGCATCAACTTGACCTCCCAAAGCGAATACCTGACATAGGTCGTTTTTGAACTCAAGAAGATTGCTCAAGGTTGATCTTCCCCTCACAAACCCGTGCTGTCTAGGTGATATGTAGTGACTTAGATGATCATATAGAGGGCCGTAAACTAGTGATTCAAAAAGCTTGGCTATACTGGAAAGGAGGCTAATGGGTCGGTAGTTAGAACAGGATGTCCTCTCGCCGGATTTAAATATAGGTATTACGTTCGCTATCTTCCATCTAGTAGGGAAGTTCCCCGTCGCAATAGACTTATTAAATAAAATAGTTAGAGGTACTGATATTTCCTCAGAGCAAGCCTTCAGGAACTTTGGGGGAATGTCGTCAGGTCCGGCGCTCTTACGTGGGTCCAGTTTTTTTATTTTAAGAGCAACTTCCTGCGGAGTGAAATTGAAGTTGTGAAGAGTGAAGTTAAGGGCAGCAGGAAGTTGTAAGGACTTCAAAGATACAGTTGGAGGGGAACTGTCGTATACCGACCCGAAGTACTGAGAAAAGAGATCACAGATACCTTGACCATCGGAGCAAGTCTTGCCCTTAAAAGTCATTACCCGGGGCACAGTTACTCTTCCCTTCTTCTCGTTTATGTAACGCCAGAAACTCTTTGGGTCATCCTCCAAACCTTCCTCAATCGAAGACAGGTATGCTTTATGGCACCGCGCAATCAACACTTTACATCTCGCGCGGAGTAGGGAAAAGGTGTCGTAATCGCGCGGGTTATTAAACTTTTTGTAGCGTTTGTGACATTTATTCTTCTCTCTGATACAGTGTATTAGTGCCTGGTTATACCAACTAGGAAACTTAGAGGATGTGTGACGAATGAGAGGTGTGTGTTTGGAAATAAGTTCATTAACGGTGGTGTAGAATATATCGACACATTCGTCGACATCCCGGGAAAGGAATAAGTCGTCCCAGTTTATGCCGCACAAGTCTGATTTCAAATTAATGTAATCGCATTTGTTGAAGTTGAAACGCTTTTTGTGAGACGGTTTAATAGGCTTGTCTATTATTAAGTTAGATATTTCCACACTATAAGCTCTGTGATGGCAGTCCACTGTACACAAAGGTTCTGTCTCGGTAACAGAAACGGAGGAAACCGGGAGGGTGGCGAGTACAAGATCCAAGTAGCGGTTGTTAGCATTGGGAATTGTGTTGAATTGGATTAAGTTCGAATGACATTTGACCATTTTCAAAAATGTCACCTGGCAACACTGGGAGTGATTGGGAAAAACATTTTCGCGACATGGTCATTTTCGGCGATAGTTATTTGCCCTCTGGTATTATTTAAAAAAAAAATTAAAAATGCCATTCCGTCTTGTTATATATGTAGTATATGGAAAAAATACGGATTTTTGGAATTTCAAAATGACGGACGAGTTGGCGGCCATTTTGTAAAAAAGTGAGTTTTCAAAAAATTTCAAAGCAGTTTTTCGGGCAGATGGCGCCACTTTTTCAACTTTTTTGACATGACCTTTGTTGTTGAGCTTGACGAGAGCTACGCGATGGTGAAAAAAAAAACTCAAAATTCTTGATATTTTCGGAGAACAACCCCAAAACGTAAAGTGTCAAATTTTCAATTTCTGAGTATGAGGTCCTGTCAAAAACTGACGTTTGATGTCACTTTTGCCCAATCAGAGCGTCTATGTGTATTTGACGTTGAAAAAAAAAGAAAACAAAATTTCGACCTGGTAGGAAGCTGTCCCATACATTTAGTACTGGAGTTGGCTCGGGTGAGGGTTCCTAGGGAGTTGTATGGGGAAATTGAAACTTTCCTACCAAGACCGGGACCAAAGGCGGAGCGCCGCGTAGGGCGAAGCCCGGAGCGGCTACTGTCATGTCGGCGCGCCGGAAAATTGACGCGGAGCGCCGCGTAGGGCGAAGCCCGGAGCGGCTATTACATGGATTGCTGCACCGGGAGAACCAAGCGGAGCGCCGCGTAGGGCGAAGCCCGGAGCGGTCAATTCATCGTTACATAGAGCGACAGATGCAAGCGGAGCGCCGCGTAGGGCGAAGCCCGGAGCGGCCATTTTATCGTTACATCAAGCGGTAGGACCAAGCGGAGCGCCGCGTAGGACGCAGCCCGGAGCGGCCATTTCATCGTTACATAGAGCGAAAGATGCAAGCGGAGCGCCGCGTAGGGCGAAGCCCGGAGCGGCCATTTCAATCGTTCGGTACATTGCGAAAACATAGCAGAGCGCCGCGTCGGGCGCAGCCCGGAGCGGCCTTTTAACACCATGTATGGAATTTATCATTGTGTTCTATGTAATAACACGGAGCAATGGCGAAGCGCCGCGTAGAGCGCAGCCCGGAGCGGCCATTTCACCGTTACATCGAGTGGCCAGGACCAAGCGGAGCGCCGCGTAGGGCGTAGCCCGGAGCGGCCATTTCATCGTAACATGGAGTGGCAATACCAAGCGGAGCGCCGCGTAGGGCGCAGCCCGGAGCAGCCATTTCATCGCTTCATAGAGCGACAGATCCAAGCGGAGCGCCGCGTAGGGCGTAGCCCGGAGTGGCCAGTCCATCGTAACATGCAGTCGCAGGAGCAAGCGGAGCGCCGCGTAGGGCGTAGCCCGGAGCGGCCATTTCATCGCTTCATAGAGCGACAGATCCAAGCGGAGCGCCGCGTAGGGCGTAGCCCGGAGTGGCCAGTCCATCGTAACATGCAGTCGCAGGAGTAAGCGGAGCGCCGCGTAGGGCGAAGCCCGGAGCGGCCAATTCATCGTTACATAGAGCGACAGATCCAAGCGGAGCGCCGCGTAGGGCGAAGCCCGGAGCGGCCATTTCAATCTTTCGGTATATTGCGAAAACCATAGCAGAGCGCCGCGTCGGGCGCAGCCCGGAGCGGCCTTCTAATTGTATGTATGGACTTTATCATTGTGCTCTATGTAATACTGCAGAGCAATGGCGAAGCGCCGCGTAGGGCGAAGCCCGGAGCGGCCAAATCATCCCAATTGACGCACACTGGATATAGCGGAGCGCCGCGTAGGGCGAAGCCCGGAGTGGCCAGTCCATCGTAACATGCAGTCGCAGGAGCAAGCGGAGCGCCGCGTAGGGCGTAGCCCGGAGCGGCCATTTCATCGTTACATCGAGCGGCAGGACCAAGCGGAGCGCCGCGTAGGGCGTAGCCCGGAGCGGCCATTTCATCGTTACATCGAGCGGCAGGACCAAGCGGAGCGCCGCGTAGGGCGTAGCCCGGAGCGGCCATTTCATCGTTACATCGAGTGGCCAGGACCAAGCGGAGCGCCGCGTAGGGCGTAGCCCGGAGCGGCCATTTCATCGTAACATGGAGTGGCAATACCAAGCGGAGCGCCGCGTAGGGCGCAGCCCGGAGCGGCCATTTCATCGCTTCATAGAGCGAAAGAAAGATCCAAGCGGAGCGCCGCGTAGGGCGTAGCCCGGAGCGGCCATTTCATCGTTACATCGAGTGGTAGGACCAAGCGGAGCGCCGCGTAGGGCGTAGCCCGGAGCGGCCACTTCATCGTTACATGGAGTGGTAGGACCAAGCGGAGCGCCGCGTAGGGCGCAGCCCGGAGCGGCCATTTCATCACACCTATTTTCAACAAAAAACCAAGCGGAGCGCCGCGTTGGGCGAAGCCCAGAGCGGCCATTCATCATAAGTCTTTTCAACAAAACAAAGCAGAACACCACTCGGGGCGCAACCTGCCCAAGGACACACATTTGATTTATCCTTCCGTTGGCATAAAAAGAACAAGGGCAACGCCCGTCACAGACAGAAAACCGCCTTATGTAATCTCGCGAGGCCGCAGGCCGAGCTGCGTCTCGCGAGGCCGAAGGCCGAGCTCCGCGGAGGGCGAAGCCCGTAGCGTCGCCGCGCAGGGCGCAGCCCGGAGCGGCCGATCGTCGCAGACCTAGCTTGAAGGCGCGCCCGCGCAAAGCGCGGGGCGGCAAACAGCTAGTCTATATTATATAAAGTTAGATTACCACTGACTGACTCACTGACTGATCAGGGCCGTTTTTGGGGTGGTTGCGGGTTTTTTTTGCGGGTTTTTTTTTGACAGCCCTGAGAGTTTTTTTAATCAAAACAGGTTTTTGTGGTTGGAGAAAAAAAAACAAAATGGCCGCCGTTTTTTGCGATATTCACTTTTTTTTTTCTATCAAATGCTCATGTTTTGAAAAGTGTCTGAGAATCGCCCGTTGATGTTGTGCGAGTGGAGGGGGAAAAAGTTGAAAAAACAAAATGGCGGCGCCGCCATCTTGGATTGAAAATTCAATTTCGAGCACTTTTCACGGGATCGTAGCTGGGGGGGCGCCGCTCAATTTTCAAAATTATTTTTTTATCTGTTGCGTATATACTCTACTCTCAAACGTCAGTTGCATTTTTCCAAAACCTAAGGTGGCGCCGCCCCTGGCGGCCATTTTGTTTGGAGAAAAAAATTGGTGATTTTCAAACGAATTTTGCGGGGTGATGGCAACTCTGGAGAGGGTCGGTATGTTCGGACCGTCGGGGTGTAATTTATTGCAGTGTTGCCACGACTGAGAATTTCTACCAAATTCATGGTAGTTTTTGGGCCACGGCTCCGAATGGTAGAAAAAAAAAGTTGCCATGCTTGCGAAATCCGAGTATGCAGTTTGGTAGCTATTAGGACTCGCAATGTCCTCAGGGTAGTTTTTTGGAAAAAACCTGGCAACACTGGAAACGGCGGCGGAAATAAATTTTCGGGTGTCGCTGGCTTTGAGGGGCTCCTGGGACGAGAGTATCATAGATGAAAAAAAAATAAAAACTGTTTCTGGTGCGTTATATTATGTAGTCTATGGTCAGGGGACGCGCTGTCAAAAAAACAAGATGGCGGACGGGCTGGCGGCCATTTTGTGAATTTGAAAAATTTTTGGAAATTTCAAAGTGATTTTTTTTGTTCATGGCGACACTTTAGGGAGTTTGCATGTATAGGGCGGGTGTGAGTCTCGCTTGCGTGTGTTGCCATGTCGAAAAAAATTTTTGCTTTTTTTGATAGTTTGGACGTCAGGGCCCAAAATAGTGACGAATCGAAATAGCCGTTTTTGGGAGAAAATAATCCCAGGAGGCCGTCAAATGGTCCAGTCCAAATGACATTTGACCATTTTTAAAAATGTCACCTGGCAACACTGGGAGTGATTGGGAAAAACATTTTCGCGACATGGTCATTTGCGAGAAAGCTTATTGGTTCTCTGGTATTACTTTAGAAAAAAAAATAAAAATGCCATTCGGTTCTGAAATAGTTGTTGTATATGGGAAAAATACGTTTTTTTTAATTTTCAAAATGGCGGACGAGTTGGCGGCCATTTTGTAAAAAAGTGAGTTTTCAAAAAACTTCAAAGTGATTTTTCGGGCAGATGGCGCCACTTTTTCAACTTGACCTTTGTTGTTGTGCTTAACGAGAGCTACGCGATGGTGAAAAAAAAAACTCAAAATTCTTGATATTTTCGGAGAACGACCCCCAAACGTAAAGTGTCAAATTTTCAATTTCTGAGTATGAGGTCCTGTCAAAAACTGACGTTTAATGTCACTTTTGCCAAATCAGAGCGTCTATGTGTAGTTGTCGTTGAAAAAAAAAGAAAACAAAATTTCGACCTGGTAGGAAGCTGTCCCATACATTTAGTACTGGAGTTGGCTCGGGTGAGGGTTCCTAGGGAGTTGTATGGGGAAATTGAAGCTTTCCTACCAAGACCGAGACCAAAGGCGGAGCGCCGCGTAGGGCGAAGCCCGGAGCGGCCACTACCATGTCGGCGCGCCGGAATATGTATGCGGAGCGCCGCGTAGGGCGAAGCCCGGAGCGGCTATTACATCGATTCCTGCACTGAGAGAACCAAGCGGAGCGCCGCGTAGGGCGAAGCCCGGAGCGGCCATTTTATCGTTACATCAAGCGGTAGGACCAAGCGGAGCGCCGCGTAGGGCGCAGCCCGGAGCGGCCATTTCATCGTTACATATAGAGCGACAAAACCAAGCGGAGCGCCGCGTAGGGCGTAGCCCGGAGCGGCCATTTCATCGTTACATCGAGCGGCAGGACCAAGCGGAGCGCCGCGTAGGGCGCAGCCCGGAGCGGCCATTTCAATCGTTCGGATGACGTTTAATGTCACTTTTGCCAAATCAGAGCGTCTATGTGTAGTTGTCGTTGAAAAAAAAAGAAAACAAAATTTCGACCTGGTAGGAAGCTGTCCCATACATTTAGTACTGGAGTTGGCTCGGGTGAGGGTTCCTAGGGAGTTGTATGGGGAAATTGAAGCTTTCCTACCAAGACCGGGACCAAAGGCGGAGCGCCGCGTAGGGCGAAGCCCGGAGCGGCCACTACCATGTCGGCGCGCCGGAATATGTATGCGGAGCGCCGCGTAGGCGAAGCCCGGAGCGGCTATTACATCGATTCCTGCACTGAGAGAACCAAGCGGAGCGCCGCGTAGGGCGAAGCCCGGAGCGGCCATTTTATCGTTACATCAAGCGGTAGGACCAAGCGGAGCGCCGCGTAGGGCGCAGCCCGGAGCGGCCATTTCATCGTTACATATAGAGCGACAAAACCAAGCGGAGCGCCGCGTAGGGCGTAGCCCGGAGCGGCCATTTCATCGTTACATCGAGCGGCAGGACCAAGCGGAGCGCCGCGTAGGGCGCAGCCCGGAGCGGCCATTTCAATCGTTCGGTACATTGTGAAAACATAGCAGAGCGCCGCGTCGGGCGCAGCCCGGAGCGGTTTTCTAACACCATGTATGGAATTTATCATTGTGTTCTATGTAATAACACGGAGCAATGGCGAAGCCTCTCAGAAATTTTCAATTTCTGAGTATGAGGTCCTGTCAAAAACTGACGTTTAATGTCACTTTTGCCAAATCAGAGCGTCTATGTGTAGTTGTCGTTGAAAAAAAAAGAAAACAAAATTTCGACCTGGTAGGAAGCTGTCCCATACATTTAGTACTGGAGTTGGCTCGGGTGAGGGTTCCTAGGGAGTTGTATGGGGAAATTGAAGCTTTCCTACCAAGACCGAGACCAAAGGCGGAGCGCCGCGTAGGGCGAAGCCCGGAGCGGCCACTACCATGTCGGCGCGCCGGAATATGTATGCGGAGCGCCGCGTAGGGCGAAGCCCGGAGCGGCTATTACATCGATTCCTGCACTGAGAGAACCAAGCGGAGCGCCGCGTAGGGCGAAGCCCGGAGCGGCCATTTTATCGTTACATCAAGCGGTAGGACCAAGCGGAGCGCCGCGTAGGGCGCAGCCCGGAGCGGCCATTTCATCGTTACATATAGAGCGACAAAACCAAGCGGAGCGCCGCGTAGGGCGTAGCCCGGAGCGGCCATTTCATCGTTACATCGAGCGGCAGGACCAAGCGGAGCGCCGCGTAGGGCGCAGCCCGGAGCGGCCATTTCAATCGTTCGGTACATTGTGAAAACATAGCAGAGCGCCGCGTCGGGCGCAGCCCGGAGCGGTTTTCTAACACCATGTATGGAATTTATCATTGTGTTCTATGTAATAACACGGAGCAATGGCGAAGCGCCACGTAGGGCGCAGCCCGGAGCGGCCATTTCATCGATACTTAGAGTGAAAGATCCAAGCGGAGCGCCGCGTAGGGCGTAGCCCGGAGCGGCCATTTCATCGTTACATCGAGTGCTAGGACCAAGCGGAGCGCCGCGTAGGGCGCAGCCCGGAGCGGCCATTTCATCGTTACATCGAGTGGTAGGACCAAGCGGAGCGCCGCGTAGGGCGCAGCCCGGAGCTCGATTTTTAAATTCCTTTTTTTAATCTGTTGCGTATATGCTCTACTTTCAAACGTCAGTTGCACTTTTCCAAAATTTTGTTGCTTGTTTGCGCAGAATTTTGTTTGGAGAAAAAAAAGTGCACTTTTCAAACGAATTTTGCGGGGTGATGGCAACACTGGAGAGATTTGAAATGTTCCGAGCGTCAGTGGGTAATTTATCACAGTATTGCCATGACTGAGAATTTCCACCAAATTCATGGTAGCTTTTAGGCCACGGTCCCGAATGGTAGAAAAAAAAAGTTGCCATGTTTGCAAAATCCGAGTAAGCAGTTTTGTAGTCATTGGGCCTCGCAATGTCCTCCAGATAGATTTTTGGAAAAATACTAGCAACACTAGAAATGGCGGCGGAAATAAATTTTCGGGTTTCGCTGACTTCTAGAGGTTCCTTGGACAAGGGTATCATAGATGGAAAAAATAAAAGTTGTCTCTGATAGGTTATGCCATGTAGTATATGGAAAAAATACGCGCTTTAAAAAAAACAAGATGGCGGACAAGCTGGCGGCCATCTTGTGAAATCGTATTTTTTTGAAAATTTTCAAAGTGATTTTTTTGACAGATGGCGACACTTGAGATAGTTTGCATGTATGAGGCAGGTGTGAGTCTTGCTTACATGTGTTGCCATGTCGAAAAACATTTTTGCGTTGTTTGATAGTTTAGGCGTCAGGGCCCAAAATAGTAAAAAAAATTAAAATTGATTTCCAGGAAAAGTAATTACATCGAACCATTAGTTGGATTAGGCCAAATGTCATTAGGTCATTTTTAACAAAATCATCTGGCAACACTGGGAGATATTGAGAAAAATGTTTTTTTGACATGTTCATTTTTGAGAGGTTCCTTGGGAGACCAGTATTATTTTAGAAAAAAAAATTAAACGCCATTCAAAGCGGCATATGATGTTGTATATAGGAAAAATATGGATTGTCAAAAAATCAAGATGGCGGACGAGTTGGCGGCCATTTTGTAAAAAAAAAGGTGATTTGAAAAAATTCAAATTGAAATTTGCTTCAGCTTGGGGAATGACTAATTGTCCAGTTTCACTATCACCATCTTGTATGTAGCGATACAACATTCCACTGCTTATAAAATACCCTTTGTTTGACCAGTAAACCGCATCTTCATCCCTCACAGGCTTTTCAAGAGCATTCAAAATTTTCTTCACTTCCGGGTCAGACATTTGGCCTTGTCGGATCTCTGCTCCAGAACTTCGCGGCAGGTCCACCGAAATCACACAAAGTTCGTGATTCGTCCTCGCAAAGTCTTCATGTGGAGGTCTAGAGAGGCCGTCAGCAACGGTGTTAGTCTTCCCCGGGATATATTCAATCTTGAGGTTATAAGGTTGTAGTTGCAGGGCCCATCTTGCGAGGCGGCCAGTGGGAGACTTGAGTGACATCAACCACTTCAAAGCTTGATGATCGGTGGCTATTATCACAGTAGACCCTTCTATGTAGCCTCTAAACTTCGAGACGGCCCAGGGGGTCTAATTTGAAGTCATTTTGAGACTCAACCAAACGATTGAGAATGCCATTTCCTAATTTGAGGTGACCATTGTTTCGTTTGAGACCGATGGAAGTTGTTTTGACAGGACTTGTCTCAAACCCTAATTTGAAAGCGTAAAATGACATTCGTAAAATTGAATTTGACAGCTCAAGTCTCGGGGTTTTATGTCAAATTTTACGATAACTCGAAAGGTGTTTTACTTCGGTTGAAGTATTGAACATTTCATACATACGTACATGGAAGATTAGAAATTATATTATACTAGTCATATAAAAGTTACGTTAAGAGTTTACTAGCAAATTAGGTACATAACAAATACCTGTAAAGTTAGTTTAAAGGAAATAATAGGTAAATAAATAATAGTTTTTGTGTCTAGAAGAAAATGGTCATGTACCTACCACCTATCTTACCTTACTTAATAATTTGTGATTTTTTGCAGTGAAACGGGCTGGTAGACTTTTGAGAGATTCCTTTTGAAGAGCCATTGTGAGGATACGGTGCCCTAAGTAATATGGACTTAGTTGTGGTTGTGGGATGCATCTGGTCGAGGTATGTACCTTACCTAAGTACTTCTATTCAACCTAACATAAACTAGAACTATACCTACCTATCGTTTTATTTCATTCAACATCTCATATCGAAAGGTTAAATAAAGTTATGGATAGGTACTTACTTAAACTAAGAAATTTAAGAACTTACCTTACTATTTCTTAAATAAAGACAATATTTTACAGATCAACAATATTAAATTTTTTTACATAAAACACTCAACTACTACCTATGCATTTAGGTAGGTTACCTACAGTGTAAACACACAGCAATAAAAGTATTTTGTTTGTTGTTTGTTTGAAAGTTATGGAATAGAAAATCATGAGCCATCCAAATTATGTTCATAGTAAAAGTCACAAAATTCCAATGAAAGAAATTGTTTAGGTACCAAGAGTAAATAATGAACTTAAAAATTTAATTAATAGATCTCCGGTGTAGTGCATTTTTTGGTTGATACTTATAAGTATTTATTTATGTTTACAGATTTTATGAGCGATGATGGCATTACTTATGGCAGATGGATTGGATGTATTGATTACACCCATGCCCACCCATGGACACACCCAACACCATGTGGAGTCACTACAATAGAAAATAAATAAAATAATAATTGTTGTATGAACTGCGATTGTCAACATTTTTTTTCTATTCTATGCTGAACACAAAGATTATGTATCTAAATACCTAATTTGAGATTAATTTGAATTATTGATCTAATAGCTTGGGTTAAGTTGTTACTGTTAAATTTACTAATAAAATATCTTTAAATAATTAAATTGTTTTATTTTGCCAAGCCCGATGAGGCTGATACCTCAGCTTTTTTTAATACCTCATAATTATTAGAATTCCTATATTTAAAACACCCCATTGGTCTATTGGTTTAAGTACCGGGCCATAATCTTCGGGTCCCGGGTTCGATTCCCAGGTCAAGCATAGCACGTGTTTGTGATCAACAATCTGAATAAGGCAAGTGTGGTGATTAAGCCTAATCCCACCGTAGTAGCGTAGACTTTATTTCTATGATAGAGCCCCTTGCCCTGCAGTGGGACAGTATATAGGCTGATACCTACTAAAGTATCAGTAGTAAAGAATTTTCAATTACTTAATTATAAATATTGTAAAATATTTACAATTAGGTAATTAAAAAATTCTCAAAGCAGCTGTGTATTATGCATATAATGCATGAACACTAACATCACAAGACAAGAAGCTAACTTACTGCTCAAATGAAAAACATAACATAAATAGATACTCTTTATTGCACAAAGTTTACAAGTCTTCTTAAACTAGGTAATAAATTTTGCTAATATACAATAGCTTGTAGCGACATCTTCCTGTGTTCAGTTCGTCGCAGGTTGTAGAGAGAGATCTGTAAGTAAGAAAATTATGGTATTATTGATAAAATTATAATGATAATATCTACACTTTTATAATAGTGCAGTGGTAGCTCAATGTATAAGAATGGGAAGTCGTGGTTTGAATCCGAGATAAATGAGAATACCAGTACATATTGGACAGTATCTGAAATATGTAACAGTAAATCAGTTTGTCTGGTACCTCTGTTAAAGGACAGCAAAGGTCAGATGGCAGTCGCTTGATGATAGTTTAACAAACATTCCGGAATCATTCTCTAAGCATACCACGGGTTCCAGACTGATAGTTTTGTATGAATCTGGGATTCGTAAGCTAAGTATGGAAAGAGATCCCTATACCTTACATGCTCTATAACAATAGATCCATGTAACTTTTAATTTTTAAAGAAATTAAAAGGAATTAGGAAGAAATTTTATTTCTAAATAAGACAAAACTTTACATGCTCGGATCAATGGAAAATACTTAAAAATTACATACCTTTTGATACAACAAGCCAACAAGCACCAATTTTAGTTATTCAAAGTCCAAATTATTTCCTTCATGTAGTTTGAGGTTACGTAGATCTCCGATCCGATCTCTCTCAACCGAGACATTTTTGCAATCCTTCACCATTACTGATAAAATTGTGTAGATTTATACAAATTCATCTAAAAAACGAAATACATTGTAAAGTTGTAAACAAAACAAAATATTTTTCCTAATTGATCAGCTGTCACTTTTTGTTTTCCTTACAGCTTTGTTGAGCAAAGAAAACAAACGCCAAACAGCCAAAAAAACTAAATTCTTAAGATTATGACAAAATTTTATGTTTTCACTGCATAAAATCCTTCTTTCAAACACATTAAACAACAATCTATTTATATAAACATTCAAATATTTTTTATTTATTAAAAATGTCATTGTTTATAAAATTCAATTGCTTCAATTGATCGAATGTGTGTAGGCGCCATAACATAATCTTTCGGCGGCACTTTCAATTGATTTCAAAACTCTATGGTCTCCGATCGTAAAAGAGTGTCCGTCTCAAAGACATTTCGTCAAATTACGTTTGGTTGACTCTCAGCTCAACCGAACGAAAGTATTTGCCAACTTCAAATTAGACCCCCAGATTACTGCCAGAGCTTCACGTTCTGTCGTTGAATAATTTCTTTCGGCTTTGGTTAGCAGGCGACTCGCGTACTCTACGGGGTGTTCATCAAGACCCTCCCCCTGGACTAGAACAGCTCCTAAAGCGTAGTCACTAGCATCAGTTTTTATAGTATACGGCTTACTAACGTCTGCCTGGCGTAAAATAGGAGCACTTGTTAAGCAACGTTTTAACTCATCATATGCACTCTGTTGCTTTATTCCCCAATCCCAAACTGCGTTTTTCTTCGTCAACTGGGTTAAGGGTTGGGCACATTTCGCAAAATTTGGCACAAATCTGCGATACCAGGAACATGTCTGTAAAAATGATTGCACTTGCTTCACGTTTTGCGGTATAGGCATTTCGGTTATGGCTAATACCTTTGCAGGATCTGTCTGTAAACCGGATCTAGTAATAATGTGCCCTAAATATGGCACTTGTTCTTGACAGAATCGGCATTTTTTCTTATTGACAACGACATTATTGTTTCGTAGGAGCTTGAATAATTCTTCCAGGTCTTGCAGGTGTCGATCAAACGTTGGCGACATCAAAATTAGATCATCCAAATAGGCTAGCAATTGTGCGTCTATTTGAATTCTAAGGCGATCAATAAACCTTTGAAAGGTGGCCGGGGCGTTACGCAACCCAAAGGGCATTCGTTTGAACTCGTATAGCCCGAATGGTGTAACAAATGCAGTCTTTCTCTGATCCTCAGGTCGTACTTGTATTTGCCAGTATCCTGCCTTTAGGTCCAATGACGTCATATAAGGGGATGGCTTTGCTTCATGAAGGAGATCGTCTATTCTGGGTAATGGATAAGCGTCAGGTACAGTTATATTGTTCAACTGGCGGTAATCTATGCAAACCCTTACGTCGCCATTTTTCTTAGGTACCATAACTACCGGTGCTGCCCATGGTGAATTCGATTCTTCAATGACGCCTTCTGCTAACATTTGATCTATTTCTTTACGTAATATCTCTTTACGAAGTGGTGACATTCGATATGGTGGGACTGCTATCGGTACATGTGTCCCAGTGTCTATGACATGCTCAACCAATGCAGCCGGCTTTCCATTAGCTGTAAATACATCAGCACTTTGATCTAAAATGGCTTCGAGCCTCTCTTGCTGTTCTATAGTGAGCTGTGTCCCATATTCTACTGACACCATTGCGATATCCACACTCGGTCCAAACATACTGTTACTGTGTGGCGAGAGCTCCACATCAGTCATGTTGATTGCCATTTGAGCATCTCTATAGAGAGAACCAACAAATCTGGGTGAATAACCATACAGTTTTGGGCTTTTACGTGTCGGTGAAGCTGGAGGCGTTACAAGTCCGATCAATGCAGGAGGCCCATAGGTAGTTTCTGTGACGACCTCAGTGGTTTGGTCTGGAGTTGAGTGAATTGGGCTCACCACCGGCTCCAGTGCTGTCAATTTAACCAACTTCGAGATCGCAGACTCCGCCATAGTACTTGTTCTTGTGTGTGTCTGAAGCGCGGCCACAGAATTGGTCTCTTCGACTTCGTTGACAAGATCAAATTTAGTTCCAGGCTTATCTAGGAAGTGGTATAGTAGTTGGGGTAAGTTGAGAATAATGTTAGCATCCTGGATAAAATCTACTCCCAACAGAGTTCTATTATCGTGAGACTCGGGTAGAACAATGAAATTGGTCATAACTGTTCTTCCGCTGATGGTGACTGGCACTGCACATCTTTTTATAAGTTGTCTACGTCGCAATCCATCGGCCAATGTAATGGTTGCAGTCTCAGTGTTGAACGTTGTCCCTTTTTGTTCCAGTAGATTATAAAGAGCATAAGATGCTACGCTTAATTTGGCTCCAGTGTCCAAGTGTGCGCGACCTTTCACACCACTAATTTGGATATCGACCGTTGGTCGTAAACGAGATACAGCAGACAGGCTGGGATCAAGTGCATAGAATCCCACCTCCACAGAACCTATCCTCGTGCCAGCATTACATTTCGCACATTTGCTTCTTACCACGCCTGGCTCTCCACAGCCGTAACATGTGATCTTTGAAATCGGTACTGGTTTGTATTGACCAGTATTATGCGTTGGTATATCCAGTTTCTGAGAATTGGCTTCCTTTTTACGGCATTTATCCTCTGTGTGTCCAAATGCGCGACAATATGTGCATCGCAATCTCTTTCCTGTGTTAGAACCGGGTTCAGTGGGTCGATTATGTGTGGGTGTGCGTACCACAAGTACTTCTTCAATCTGACGGGCCCTACGAAGGAATTCATCAAAATTGGTGACTGTGTCTCGAGGTATTCTGTCCCTTATATCCACGTGTAATGAGGAATACAACAGGTCCAAACATTGACTGGTGAGGAGGCTAGGTTTAGGCAATTCAGCCATAAGCGCGCGTTTCTTTGCAACGAAAAGTTCTGTGCCTTTTGCTTCTAACTGTTTTGTACCAACGATTTCTTCGTAAATTTTGTATGCCGGCCTTTTAGGCGCAAACGTGGTGCGGATAAGTGAAATAGCATCCGACCATACTGTCACTTCCGTTTTGACACCAAGCCACCATATCGCAGCTTCTCCAGTCAACAACAGTGTTAGGCCTTCTATGGCGTTACTATCTATGATATTCTCTATGTTTTTGTACGTTGTTATGGTCGATATGAAAGCTTCAACTACGGAGCAATCGCGGGTCCCATCATAACGGGCCGTACAAGGTGCGAAACTACCAGATTTTGGAGAGGGGGGAGGAGTGGATTGCCTACTCGCTAAAACTCCTAGGAGATCCCGAAACTGGTCGTCCGTGAAACTAACGTTCGACATTGTTATATTACGCCTACTTCGTCTTGGCAATATATTATATAAATCAATCTTGACGGCAAGATTACAGTAAATAAATCAATAGACCGCTATAACGATGCTACTTGGACATAAATAAATAAATATCAACCTGAACCGAGGGATTTCAACTTAAGGAAAACAAAAAAAACTGAAAATATACTATAAAAATACACAAAATAAATACATAAGGCCCCGCGTCGGGCTGCCAGATTGTAACGGGGTTTTTAGTAAATGGAGATAAATATAAACTCTGATAACTATAAAACTAATTTATTCGCATTAAAGAAATAAACTAAACAACAAAGCAAATATACTTATGTTACGAGCGGACCTTTATATAAACTAAAAGAGAAAATGATTAATCTAGTGGGGCGGGCTAGCTAAGGGAAATTCCTAATACGTATCGTATAACACAAGCCAGCGCGCTGTTCGCTAACGACGCTACCGCGAGACTTAGTTATTATACGTTACGCCGAGAGCCGACGTCCGAAGCGACCCGAGCGAACTCAACGACCAACCTAGGCTGATACCGAGGAGTGCACGCAGGGAGCTCCGAGCGCAGACTGGCGAGCCAAGGTATTCTCGCGTCGACTCGCTGGGGTCGGCGGAGTGCTGGTCTGGCTTGGTGCCATTTCAGCGATTTCTACCGCCGCCTGTTGAGACAGGCGGGTCCTGGGGGTGGCCTTTTAGGCCTTAGTTGCATTGTCCCCACCCACGGCGAGTCCGGACCCCATCGGCATCGTCTCGCGTCGTTAGACGCGTGACGTCCGATGAGCGGTCTCAAGCTAGGGTGGGGGTTTGGTTGCTGGTCTCATCCTGTGTGGTGTCAGCTAGCGAGTCCTGTCCCCACCGGCGTCATCCCATACCGTGAGGAATGGGACGTCCGGTGAGCGGACTCGAGCTAGCTGGGCTGGGTCCTCTTTATGTGTGGGCGCTCGGCGAGGTCGGCTTGCGGGTCCTCCCGCAGTGACCATCAGCCGAGTCCGCCGGGATCAGATCCCGCGGATATGGTCTTCCTCTTCCTTGATCCTTCGTGTGGTTGTCCGGAGGGCGACGATGATAGGGCGCCAGGTCGCGCAGGTGTTGGTGTGATGATGCACCAGCGCGGGCGAACATACTGGCGCTGAGACGGCTTATAAAGTCGTCCAGGCTTTCCATCCGGAGATCTCTTTCTATCGTCGTGTTCCTTACGAAGCGTGGGGCATCCACTATCGCACGCAGCGTAAGCGACTGCTGGGAACGCAGTCGCTTACGCTGCGTCTCCGAAACCAAGGCGTACCATGCCGGGGCGGCATATGTAAGCCTTGATCGGATGTACGATTTGTAGATGCCCAGCTTCGCTCGGAGTGGGAGACGAGAGACGATCAGCGGGCGTAGAAGTGCTCTGGCCGCTCGCACCTGCGCCACCACTCCACCGACGTGGGGGGCCATGGAGAGTTGTCTGTCAATAATGACCCCCAGGTATTTAACCGTGGGGGACCAAGCGATTGTGTTGCCGAACATGGTAAGTGGGGCCGGGGCCACCGCCTTACCACCGACGGCAATCGCCTGAGTCTTGTCAGTATTGACAGAGAGCCTCCACTCCGCCAGCCACTTCGGGAGGGCGTCGAGTGCTAGCTGCATTTTCTTCACCGCGTGGACGGCGGTGAGGGACGTGGTGATGTAGGCCGCATCGTCGGCGTAGAGCGCCAGCGTGGCCCCGCCCGCCGCAGGGATGTCGTCTGTGTATCTGGCATAGCAGATAGGCGACAGACAGCTCCCCTGCGGCACGCCGGCCCCGATCGGGCGCTCCGCCGACAGTGCGCCCTCGACAGCCACTTGGAAGCGCTGATTGGCGAGGAAGGTGGCGATCGTCATCACCACGCGCCTTGGTGCCGATGACGTCGCCAGTTTGAAGACAAGGCCTTGGTGCCAGACCTTGTCGAAGGCTTTCTCCATGTCGAGCATCACAACGACGGCCCGCTCCTTCTTGTTCCGGGCGGCGGTCAGCTGGTGCACGACACGGACGAGTTGTGATGTGGTGGAATGTTCGGCTCTGAAGCCGAACTGCTCGGCGCGGGGTTCAATGTGGGGCTGCAGGTGCGGCAGCAGAAGGCGCTCAAACACTTTGGAGAGCGTCGGCAGTAGGGATATTGGGCGGTAGCTGGAGGCCAGCAGTATGTTCTTCCCCTGTTTAGGCAGCATGATGACCCGGCCGAGTTTCCAAGGCGCGGGAAAGTGGCCGGTGCGGAGGATACCATTGAAGAGCTGCGTCACCGCCACGATTGCTCGTGGAGGCATGTGTCGCAGCGCCTCATTGGTAATTCCGTCCGGGCCAGGGGCTTTCCGCAGCTTGGTCCGCCGGATCATCCGCTGGACCTGCCCAGGGGAAAAATACACCGGGTCCTCCTCCGGGGGTATGGGTCGGTCGAAGTATTCCCTTAAGTACTGCAGGACGCTCTCCGAGTGTTCGGCGCTCCCGCAGGCATTGGGTTGGAACTGCACCGCCAAATGAGCCGCGAAGATCTCCGCTCGGTCCTCCGGCCGATAACGGGGGGTCCCGTCCTCGGCACGGAGTGGCCTAATCGGAGGCGGCTTCTTGGCTATCTGGCGGCACAAACGGTGGATGCCCGTCCAGTCGTCGCCCGCTCTCTCGATGGCGGCCTGCCAGGACTCGGTCGCGGCTGTTTCCAGCTCTTCCGAGATCCTGGCCGCCAGCGAGTTGAGCTGCGACCTCTGGGTTGGGCATCGGCTGCGTTGCCAGCTCCGACGCAACCGTCTCTTCTCTTTAATCAGAGAGAGAGAATGTGCGTCGGGACTGGCTGGTGGCGGCGGGTGGTGGTCGCGTCAAGCCGCGACTGCTCTAGTGCGGCCTGTATCTGCGACGTGATGCCCTCCGCTAGGGCATCTATGGTGTTGTAATCTTCCACCAGTCCTGGCTTGCGCTGACAAGTCCTGTGCAGGACCTCAGCAAATTTTCGCCAGTCCTGGCGGAAGCGGGGTCTCCGTGGTAGCGTCCGTGTTGTTGTTGGTTCTTCCAACGTAAGAAGAACCGGCTGGTGGTCGGAGACCATGTGGTCATCCAGGACGTCAATCGACGTGGCAACACGCAGTCCGTGGTGTACGGCCAGGTCGATGACGTCCGGGAGAAAACTCGATGCGTATGGGTAGTGGGTGGGCACTTCCGGGCCCAACACCACGTACCCATGTCTGTCGGCGTCTTCAAAGAGCCGCCTGCCTTCCGGGCAGATGCGGCTGGAGTTCCATGCCGTGTGTTTGCAATTAAAGTCGCCCGCGATTACCGTCGGCGTGTCCGCATCCAGCAAAGCATAGATGTCGGACACGGCCAGACGGCCGCCGGGCGGTCTGTAATATGCAAACACACGCATGGGTCTTGAGTCGCTGCAAATCTCTACGCCTAAGGCGTAGGATGATTGTAGCGTCGGTGTGGGCAGCGGCTGGTGGATGATAGTCCTCCTTATCATCACTAGCAGGCCGCGGTAGGCAGTGCCTGCCGGTGAAAGTTGGTCGGCCCGGTAGCAAACATAGCCGGGGACTCTCAATTTGGTGTGGCTCCTGAGGTGCGTCTCGCTTACGAGGCCGATATCGACCCTACGTTCAGCGAGCAGCGACCTCAGGAGCCTGGCTTTCATGGGGGACAGCCCGTCGGCGTTCCAGAAAGCGATGCGTAGTTGATCACTCCCCATAACGGCAGAGATCAGCTACGCATTGCAGGATGACGGGTATCGGGTCCCGTCCCTCCTGAATAGCCATTAGCACCCTATTGAGAGCGCCTATGGCCATGGTAATCACCGGGTCCACCCCGGCTCCCCGGGCCTGCTGTGGCACGGTGGAGGTCGGGTGCGGTGTCGCTTGCTTCGCCTTCGTCCCCCCTGGGGGGGCAGCGACCACAAGCACCGCGGACGATGTGTTGGATGTGGGTGCGACCGTCGGATGCGCGACAGTCTGCGCTGGCGCAGACTTGCGCTTCTTGCGACGGGAGCGCTTCTTTTTCTTTTTCCCCGGACCGTTAGGCTCGACGGGGGTTGGCGGAGGGGGGTTTGCCGCTGCCATCAGCGAGCCGGGAGCGTTGGCTTCCGGTTGGCTGGCGGCCGCGGTGATGGTTTTCTTCTTGCTTCTCGCGGAGCGGGCCACAGTGCCGGCCTGCTTGTTCCGGTACTCCTTACGGAATACCGGGCAGGCGACGTTGTTTGCAGTGTGCGGCCCTCCGCAGTTTGCACACGTAGGTTTCTCTTCTTTGGGGCGGGGGCAGTCCCGGGCATAATGCTCCTCGCCACAACGGACACAGGCCTGCGGCCTGTGGCAGTTGTGCGAGGAGTGCCGGAACTGCTGGCACCTATGACATTGGGCGGGGCCACGCTTACCCCGCCAGGCTTCGATCTTGATCCCGGGCATATTTAGAAGTTCTGTGACTTCATATATGCCCGGGATGAGGTCCGGAGTACGTTTGAGCTGTGCATAGAAGAGGCAGCCGGATCTGCCTTGGCGTGCTCTGATCGGGCGCACGTATTCCGGCTCCAGGCCAAGGCGACGCAGCTCCTCCTCTATGTCCGCGGGTTCTGTGTTAGCAGGTAGCCCCCTTATGGCTACCTTGGCACTGCGCTCCGCAGGAAGGGAGTAGGAGAACCAGGATAGCCTGGTCTCCTTCTCCAGTTGCGTTAGGTACCGCTGTGTCACGCGGTACTCGTCCGCGCTTTTCGGCATGAAGCGTACGCCCTTGCCGAAAGCGCGGCCGTTAGGCGCGTGACCCAGCAGTTCCCGCAGCTTCCTGAAGTGCGCAGGCCAATCGGGCAGCACTTCGACGACCAACGGGGGGTACCTGCTCGGTTGGTCCGTGATGGGGGTCGCGGCGGTGGTTGTTTGTGATGGTGGTGGTGTCTTCTTCTTTGGCGCCTCGCTGGGCTGGGATTGCGGCGGGCTGGCCGCAATCGTAGCGTAGGAGGCCCCAACTCCGGTATCCATAGGAGATGGTGGCGTGTTTTGGGGCCTCGGGGAAGTCGAGAAGGGCAGCGCGCGTTTGGACAGCGCCTGCCTCTTCTCAGCTTGAAGCTGGGGTGGCGACGGGAATCGCTCTGGGGCAATTCCCGTCGGCGGTGTAATATATCGCGGCATTTTTTGACGCTGCGGGAGAGGCGGGACACCGATAATTGGCATCGACCGCTTCTCCTTGGGCGATGCGGTTGGTGTCGTGGTGGGCGTTTCCGGCAGCGGACTGCCGGAGAAGAATTCTTCGCCCCCCAAATCGGAGAGCGAGGAGGCGGGCGATAATAACGCCCGGGACGTCGATGGCTGCAAGGGCGACAGCCGGGCCTGATCAGCGGCAATAATGCGGCTGATTGCGGCCTGGGCGGCGCCCCTGGAGCGCTCAAACACGCGACGGCGTATTGCCGGCTGCGGGCGAGTTGCCCGTCTAACGGTCGGGCAGCTCGGTGGGGTGGGCGGAGGCATTTTTTAAAATTTAAAAAGTAGTGATTTTAAATTTTAAAAAATACTTACGTGGGTAGTTTCCGTAGGGTGCTTGCTTTCGGCGCGGCCTAGTCCGAGCTGCGTGTCGCGCAGTTCGCCCTGCGCCGGTCCCCGGGGCTAGCCGCTTGTGGCAGACCGGAGACCAGATCAGGGACGGACCACGCGCTATTACACGCAGCCGGTGGTTATTCCTGACGCGTCGGAGCACTCACTGCACTAATGCACTGTGTTCACAACACTGAAGGCCCGAGCGCTGCGAGCGGAACGTCCGCTCAGCTCGAGAGACGACGGCGTTCTACTGGCGAGCGCCCAAAGATATGCTCACGCCCCGGGTGGGGGACGGAGAAACTGTACTGGATAACTTCCATCTCAGTAGTTGCGTTCGCCGTGCATAGCGATGCACGGGGCATTGGCGCGGCCTATAGTAGGCCTTGGTGTCAATCCGGTGTTGCCCAGCTGGCGAGTCCGGACCCCATCGGCATAGTTCCTCCCCGCGAGGAGTGGAACGTCCGGTGAGCGGTCTCGAGCCAGCTGGGCGGTCTTGGTGTCGTTGTCCGTCTAGTCAGTATCCGCCGGGACTAAGTCCCGCGGATACGGTCGTCTGTCGGGGGGGCGTCGATGGTACGGCGCAATCTCACGCAAGTGGGCAAAGGATGACTGCCCCGCGCGGGCAAACATCCTGGCACTCAAGCGGCCAACGAAGTCATCGAGACTCTCCATCCGGGTGTCCCGAGTTATCGTCGAATTCCTCACGAAGCGAGGGGCCTTTACTATAGAGCGCAACGCAAGCGATTGCTGAGCGCGCAATCGTTTGCGTTCAGTCTCCGCGACCAGAGCGTACCAGGCCGGGGCGGCGTAGGTAAGCCTAGTGCGAATATACGCCTTGTAAATTCCCAACTTCGCTTGTAGAGGGATATTGGACGACAAGACGGGACTCAAGAGAGAACGAGCAGCTCGGCATTGCGCCACGGTGTTGCCAACGTGGGCAGACATAGTCAGCCGCCGGTCTATGGTGACCCCAAGGTACTTGACCGTTGGGGACCAGGTGATATTGCTGCCGAGCATGGTGAGAGGGGGCAGAATCCCCCTCCCACCGACGGCTATCGCCTGGGTTTTCGCCACGTTGACCGTCAGCCTCCAATCCTTTAACCACTTGGGGAGAGCGTCGAGCGCGCGCTGCATCTTAACTACAGCGTGCTCCGTCGTGAGGGACGAGGTGATAAAAGCGGCGTCGTCAGCGTAGAGCGCCAGCCCGGCACCGCCTGCCACAGGGATGTCGTCCGTGTATCTGCCGTAGCAGATAGGCGAAAGGCAAGATCCCTGCGGCACGCCGGCCGCGACCGGACGCACAGTCGATAACGCGCCGTCCACTATCACCTGAAAGCTTCGCTGAGCTAAGAAAGTGGCTATGATCATCACCACTCTCCGTGGTGCAGACGAGGTAGCTAGCTTGTAAACGAGCCCGGGGTGCCAGACTCGATCAAAAGCTTTCTCCATATCAAGCATCACGGCTACAGCACGCTCCTTCTTGTTTAGTGCAGCGGTCAGATGATGCAACACTCGCGCGAGCTGTTGCGTGGTAGAATGTTCAGCGCGGAAACCAAATTGCTCCTCCCGCGGCACTATGTGGGGCTGGAGAAGAGGGAGGATCAGCCTCTCGAATACCTTTGAAATGGTCGAAAGCAGAGTGATGGGTCGGTAGCTGTCTGGTCTGAGGATGTTTTTCCCCTGTTTCGGCAGCATGATGATCCGACCGAGCTTCCAAGCGGCGGGGAAGTGGCCGGTACGGAGAATAGCATTGAAGAGCTGCGTCACCGCCGCGATCGCTCGCGGCGGTAGGTGGCGCAGCGCGTCATTACTAATGCCGTCCGGGCCGGGGGCTTTCCACAGCTTGGTCCGTCGGATCATCCTCCAAACCTGCGCAGGAGAGAAGAAGATGGCGTCGTCAGTCGGCAGTATGGGGGCTTCGAAGTAAGTCTTAAGGTAATTCAGTACGTGGTCAGTCATGGTGTCGTCATTGTCGTCTACTGGATTCGGCGTAAACTGTCGCTCCAGGTGCGCGGCGAAGATTTCCGCACGGTCCTCTGGGCGGTATCGAAGAGTGCCGTCCTCGGCCAGTAGAGGTCTGATGGGGGGCGGCTTCCTGGACAATTGCCGGCACAGGCGGTGTATGCCCGGCCAGTCATCGCCGGCTTTGTCGATGGCGCGGTGCCAGGATTCAGTCGCGGCTGTCTCCAGCTCTTCCGCGATTCTGGCTGCCAGCGCGTTGAGCTTCGCTTTCAGGTGGGGGCATCTGCAGCGCTGCCATTCGCGTCGCATCTTTCTCTTCTCTCGGATGAGAGAGGAGATGTGCGGCGGTGTCGGGCGTCGCGAGGGGGCGGACGGGGCGGGGCGCCGGGACTCTCGAAGTGCTACAGAGATCGCAGCACTGAGGTCCTCGGCAAGTGCGTCCACGTCTTCATGCGACTCGGGGGGTTTGGCACGACGGAGGGGTTCGCTGCTGAGCACGGCTGCGTATTTGGCCCAACATTGGACATACCGGGGTTGTGGTGGCGAAGTTCTGGTGACGGGGGCTCGGATGGTGAGGAGCACCGGCTGGTGGTCCGAGTTCATGTGCCGGTCCGAGATGTCAATAGTTGGGGGGGCCGGAAGGCCTCGGTAGACAGCCAGGTCAATGACGTCCGGTGAAAAGGAGTACTGGTACGGGTAGTGCGTTGGCACCTCCGGTCCTAGCACTTGGTAGCTGCTGCGGTCTGCATCGTCGAGGAGCCGTCTTCCTTCGGAGCAGATGTGGTTGGAATTCCAAGCCGTGTGTTTGGCATTGAAGTCGCCGGCAATCACCGTCGGGATGTCAGCATCCAGCAGCGCATGGATGTCTGCCACTGCGAGACGGGTGCGGGGCGGACGGTAGTAGGCAAACACACGGATTGGGCGGCGGTCGATACAAACCTCCACGCCGAGCGCGTAGGACGACTGGAGGACAGGTGTAGGCAGCGGCTGGTGTACGATGCTCCTTTTCACCAGGACTAGGAGTCCCCGGTAGGCGAGCCCGTGCGGCGAAGTGTGTTCCTCCCGGTAGATGATATAGCCGGGGAACTTAACTTTTGTACTGCTCCTGAGATGTGTCTCGTTGATAAGGGCGATATCTACCCTCAATTCAACGAGCAAACATCTCAGGAGCGTGGCCTTCATAGGGGACAGCCCGTCGGCATTCCAGAATGCAATGCATAGCGTATATCCATGACATAGATCGACTATGCATTGCAGGATGACGGCGACTGGGTCCCGTCCCTCCTGAACGGCCAAGAGTACTTGGTTAAGCACCCTTAAGGCCATAGCAACTCCCGGGTCCACACCTGCACGTTGCGCCTGTGACGGCACTGACTGTGCGGCTTTCGCGGCTGTTGCCTGCTTCGCCTTCGTCCCCTTGGTAGGGGCAGCGACCACAGGTTCCGCGGTGGACAGTGTTTGTGTCTGAGTCTGAGTTTGAGTGGGGGCTGAGGCAGCGGCTGCCGGCTGCTTCTTGCCCTTCTTCTTCTTGGTCCTCTTCTTTTTCACCTTCTCACCCGTCTTGGTGGTAGGGGCGGCAGACGAGGGAAGGTTGGCAGCGGCCATGAGCGAGGCCGGGGCGTCCTTTTCTGCGGACGGCTTGGACGGCTTAGTACGAGCGACAGTCGTGATTTTCTTCGCCCGTGCCTCTTTTATGAACACCGGGCAGCAGGTGGCGTTGGCCGTGTGCACCCCCTTGCAGTTCGCACACGTAGCCGGCTCAGTGATGGGGCGCGTACAGTCCCTAGCGGCATGTTCCTCGCCGCACCGGACACAGGCCTGGGGCCTGTGGCAGTGATGCGAGGAGTGCCGGAACTGTTGGCACCGGTGGCACTGGGCCGGGCCGCGTTTGCCCCGCCATGCCTCGATCCTGATGCCGGGCATATTTAAAAGTTCGGTGACTTCGTATATGGCCGGTATCAGGCTCGAGGTGCGACGGAGCTGTACGAAGTACAAGCATCCAGGTCTACCTTGGCGGGCCTGGATGGTACGCACGTATTCGGGATCGAAGCCGAGCCTTTGCAGGTCGGCTTCGATCTCGGCGGGCTCAGTATTCGCGGGCAAACCGCGAATGGCTATCTTTAAGCTGCGCTCTGCCGGGAGGGAGTATGAAAACCAGGATATCCTGGTTTCCTTCTCCAACTGCGTGAGGTATCTCTGGATCACGCGGTACTCGTCTGCGCTTTTCGGTAAGAAGCGAACTCCTTTGCCGAAAGCGCGGCCGTTAGGCGCGTGACCCAGCAATGCCCGCAGCTCCCGGAAGTGCGAAGCCCAATTGGGTAGCACCTCCACGATAAGCGGCGGATACTTCGCCGCTGGCTGTGCAGGGTTGGTCGGGGTGCGAGGCGATCTCGGGGGCGGCGTTGGTGGTTGCCGCGTGATGCTGGTGGTGTTGGTGGTAGCGGCAGTGGTGGTGGTGGCAGCTACAGAGGCGTACGAGGCCGTGTCCATAGGGGACAGTTGGGGCCTGGTCGTACGCGGGGCGGCAAAAGGGGGGGACGAGCCAATGGCTGTCGAGCGCGCCTGGGGCGGTGATAGAAAGCGCTCCGGGCGGATAGAGGCCGCGGCAGGGGCCACAAGGCGGGGGGCCTTGGTGCGTTGCGGCAGCGGCGTCGTGGCCAGCGGGACGCCCGGGGTGGGTATCGACCGCTTGGCGGAGTGCGTCGGAGTCGGTGTTGGGGTTGGAGTCGGCGATGGTGTCGGCGACTGCAGTGGCGTTGGGGGCAAAGGGCTGCCCGTGAAAAATTCTTCGCCTCCCAGGTCTGGGAGCGAAGGGGCCGGCGAGGACGGGGGCGTCTGGTACGCCGGGGGGCGCGACAGCGGCGAGAGCTGCGCTTGATCAGCCGCGATCATGCGGCCGATTGCAGCTTGCGCCACGCCCCGGCTGCGTTCGAAGACGCGGCGTCGGATGGGCGGCTGCGGGCGGGTTGCCCGGCGAGTGGGGGCAACATGCGATGGTGATGGTGGGGGGGGCATGTTGTAGTTAATAACAACAGTGCATGGGTAGATTTTAGAGTCGGAAAAATTTAAAACAGACTTACGCGGTCCTTCTGTATAGCTCCGCACGAGACGCAGTTCGCCCTGCGCAAGCTTCCGGGGCTAGCCGCTGGTGGCAGACCGGAAGCCGGCCCAGGGTCGGACCACGCGCTAAAGACTTGCGGAGCTATAGGATGCGGTGGTGTCCGGTCTTCGGTTGAGTTGCGACTTGAGGGTAAGACCCGAGCGTAGCACTAGCACACACACTATCGAAAGTATACTAGCTGGTCTGCTGGCGATCCACTGGCGAGCGCCAAAGATATGCTCACGCCCCGGGTGGGGGGACGGAGAAACTGTTCTGGATGTGATCCACTTCAGTAGCTTCATTCGCCGTGCATAACGATGCACGGGGCATTGGCGCGGCCTGTAGTAGGCCTTAGTGTCAATCCGGTTGAGCCCTGCTGGCGAGTCCGGGCCCCATCGGCATAGTTCCTCCCCGCGAGGGGTGGAACGTCCGGTGAGCGGTCTCGAGCCAGCTGGGCGGTCTTGGTGTCGCTGTCCGTCTAGTCAGTATCCGCCGGGACTAAGTCCCGCGGATACGGTCGTCTGTCGGGGGGGCGTCGATGGTACGGCGCGATCTCACGCAAGTGGGCAAAGGATGACTGCCCCGCGCGGGCAAACATCCTGGCACTCAAGCGGCCAACGAAGTCATCGAGACTCTCCATCCGGGTGTCCCGAGTTATCGTCGAATTCCTCACGAAGCGAGGGGCCTTTACTATAGAGCGCAACGCAAGCGATTGCTGAGCGCGCAATCGTTTGCGTTCAGTCTCCGCGACCAGAGCGTACCAGGCCGGGGCGGCGTAGGTAAGCCTAGTGCGAATGTACGCCTTGTAAATTCCCAACTTCGCTCGTAGAGGGATATTGGACGACAAGACGGGACTCAAGAGAGAACGAGCAGCTCGGCATTGCGCCACGGTGTTGCCAACGTGGGCAGACATAGTCAGCCGCCGGTCTATGGTGACCCCAAGGTACTTGACCGTTGGGGACCAGGTGATATTGCTGCCGAGCATGGTGAGAGGGGGCAGGATCCCCCTCCCACCGACGGCTATCGCCTGGGTTTTCGCCACGTTGACCGTCAGCCTCCAATCCTTTAACCACTTGGGGAGAGCGTCGAGCGCGCGCTGCATCTTAACTACAGCGTGCTCCGTCGTGAGGGACGAGGTGATAAAGGCGGCGTCGTCAGCGTAGAGCGCCAGCACGGCACCGCCTGCCACAGGGATGTCGTCCGTGTATCTGCCGTAGCAGATAGGCGAAAGACAAGATCCCTGCGGCACGCCGGCCGCGACCGGACGCACAGTCGATAACGCGCCGTCCACTATCACCTGAAAGCTTCGCTGAGCCAAGAAAGTGGCTATGATCATCACCACTCTCCGTGGTGCAGACGAGGTAGCTAGCTTGTAAACGAGCCCGGGGTGCCAGACTCGATCAAAAGCTTTCTCCATATCAAGCATCACGGCTACAGCACGCTCCTTCTTGTTTAGTGCGGCGGTCAGATGATGCAACACTCGCGCGAGCTGTTGCGTGGTAGAGTGTTCTGCGCGGAAACCAAATTGCTCCTCCCGCGGCACTATGTGGGGCTGGAGAAGAGGGAGGATCAGCCTCTCGAATACCTTTGAAATGGTCGAAAGCAGAGTGATAGGTCGGTAGCTGTCTGGTCTGAGGATGTTTTTCCCCTGTTTCGGCAGCATGATGATCCGACCGAGCTTCCAAGCGGCGGGGAAGTGGCCGGTACGGAGAATAGCATTGAAGAGCTGCGTCACCGCCGCGATCGCTCGCGGCGGTAGGTGACGCAGCGCTTCATTACTAATGCCGTCCGGGCCGGGGGCTTTCCGCAGCTTGGTCCGTCGGATCATCCTCCAAACCTGCGCAGGAGAGAAGAAGATGGCGTCGTCAGTCGGCAGTATGGGGGCTTCAAAGTAAGTCTTAAGGTAATTCAGTACGTGGTCAGTCATGGTGTCGTCATTGTCGTCTACTGGATTCGGCGTAAACTGTCGCTCCAGGTGCGCGGCGAAGATTTCCGCACGGTCCTCTGGGCGGTATCTGAGAGTGCCGTCCTCGGCCAGTAGGGGTCTGATGGGGGGCGGCTTCCTGGACAATTGCCGGCACAGGCGGTGTATGCCCGGCCAATCGTCTCCGGCTCTGTCGATGGCGTGGTGCCAGGATTCGGTCGCGGCTGTCTCCAGCTCTTCCGCGATTCTGGCTGCCAGCGCATTGAGCTTCGCTTTCAGGTGGGGGCATCTGCAGCGCTGCCATTCGCGTCGCAACTTTCTCTTCTCTCGGATGAGAGAGGAGATGTGCGGCGGTGTCGGGCGTCGCGAGGGAGCGGACGGGGCGGGGCGTCGGGACTCTCGGAGTGCTGCAGATATCGCAGCACTGAGGTCCTCGGCAAGTGCGTCCACGTCTTCATGCGACTCGGGGGGTTTGGCACGTCGGAGGGGTTCGCTGCTGAGCACGGTTGCGAATTTGGCCCAACATTGGACATACCGGGGTGGTGGTGGCGACGTTCTGGTGACGGGGGCTCGGATGGTGAGGAGCACCGGCTGGTGGTCCGAGTTCATATGCCGGTCCGAGACGTCAATGGTTGGGGGGGCCGGAAGGCCTCGGTAGACAGCCAGGTCAATGACGTCCGGTGAAAAGGAGTACTGGTACGGGTAGTGCGTTGGCACCTCCGGTCCCAGCACTTGGTAGCTGCTGCGGTCTGCATCGTCGAGGAGCCGTCTTCCTTCGGAGCAGATGTGGTTCGAATTCCAAGCCGTGTGTTTGGCATTAAAGTCGCCGGCAATCACCGTCGGGATGTCAGCATCCAGCAGCGCATGGATGTCTGCCACTGCGAGACGGGTGCGGGGCGGACGGTAGTAGGCAAACACACGGATTGGGCGGCGGTCGATACAAACCTCCACGCCGAGCGCGTAGGACGACTGGAGGACAGGTGTAGGCAGCGGCTGGTGTACGATGCTCCTTTTCACCAGGACTAGGAGTCCCCGGTAGGCGAGCCCGTGCGGCGAAGTGTGTTCCTCCCGGTAGATGATATAGCCGGGGAACTTAACTTTTGTACTGCTCCTGAGATGTGTCTCGTTGATAAGGGCGATATCTACCCTCAATTCAACGAGCAAACATCTCAGGAGCGTGGCCTTCATAGGGGACAGCCCGTCGGCATTCCAGAATGCAATGCATAGCGTATATCCATGACATAGATCGACTATGCATTGCAGGATGACGGCGACTGGGTCCCGTCCCTCCTGAACGGCCAAGAGTACTTGGTTAAGCACCCTTAAGGCCATAGCAACTCCCGGGTCCACACCTGCACGTTGCGCCTGTGACGGCACTGACTGTGCGGCTTTCGCGGCTGTTGCCTGCTTCGCCTTCGTCCCCTTGGTAGGGGCAGCGACCACAGGTTCCGCGGTGGACAGTGTTTGTGACTGAGTCTGAGTGGGGGCTGAGGCAGCGGCTGCCGGCTGCTTCTTGCCCTTCTTCTTCTTGGTCCTCTTCTTTTTCACCTTCTCACCCGTCTTGGTGGTAGGGGCGGCAGACGAGGGAAGGTTGGCAGCGGCCATGAGCGAGGCCGGGGCGTCCTTTTCTGCGGACGGCTTGGACGGCTTAGTACGAGCGACAGTCGTGATTTTCTTCGCCCGTGCCTCTTTTATGAACACCGGGCAGCAGGTGGCGTTGGCCGTGTGCACCCCCTTGCAGTTCGCACACGTAGCCGGCTCAGTGATGGGGCGCGTGCAGTCCCTAGCGGCATGTTCCTCGCCGCACCGGACACAGGCCTGGGGCCTGTGGCAGTGATGCGAGGAGTGCCGGAACTGTTGGCACCGGTGGCACTGGGCCGGGCCGCGTTTGCCCCGCCATGCCTCGATCCTGATGCCGGGCATATTTAAAAGTTCGGTGACTTCGTATATGGCCGGTATCAGGCTCGAGGTGCGACGGAGCTGTACGAAGTACAAGCATCCAGGTCTACCTTGGCGGGCCTGGATGGTACGCACGTATTCGGGATCGAAGCCGAGCCTTTGCAGGTCGGCTTCGATCTCGGCGGGCTCAGTATTCGCGGGCAAACCGCGAATGGCTATCTTTAAGCTGCGCTCTGCCGGGAGGGAGTATGAAAACCAGGATATCCTGGTTTCCTTCTCCAACTGCGTGAGGTATCTCTGGATCACGCGGTACTCGTCTGCGCTTTTCGGTAAGAAGCGAACTCCTTTGCCGAAAGCGCGGCCGTTAGGCGCGTGACCCAGCAATGCCCGCAGCTCCCGGAAGTGCGAAGCCCAATTGGGTAGCACCTCCACGATAAGCGGCGGATACTTCGCCGCTGGCTGTGCAGGGTTGGTCGGGGTGCGAGGCGATCTCGGGGGCGGCGTTGGTGGTTGCCGCGTGATGCTGGTGGTGTTGGTGGTAGCGGCAGTGGTGGTGGTGGCAGCTACAGAGGCGTACGAGGCCGTGTCCATAGGGGACAGTTGGGGCCTGGTCGTACGCGGGGCGGCAAAAGGGGGGGACGAGCCAATGGCTGTCGAGCGCGCCTGGGGCGGTGATAGAAAGCGCTCCGGGCGGATAGAGGCCGCGGCAGGGGCCACAAGGCGGGGGGCCTTGGTGCGTTGCGGCAGCGGCGTCGTGGCCAGCGGGACGCCCGGGGTGGGTATCGACCGCTTGGCGGAGTGCGTCGGAGTCGGTGTTGGGGTTGGAGTCGGCGATGGTGTCGGCGACTGCAGTGGCGTTGGGGGCAAAGGGCTGCCCGTGAAAAATTCTTCGCCTCCCAGGTCTGGGAGCGAAGGGGCCGGCGAGGACGGGGGCGTCTGGTACGCCGGGGGGCGCGACAGCGGCGAGAGCTGCGCTTGATCAGCCGCGATCATGCGGCCGATTGCAGCTTGCGCCACGCCCCGGCTGCGTTCGAAGACGCGGCGTCGGATGGGCGGCTGCGGGCGGGTTGCCCGGCGAGTGGGGGCAACATGCGATGGTGATGGTGGGGGGGGCATGTTGTAGTTAATAACAACAGTGCATGGGTAGATTTTAGAGTCGGAAAAATTTAAAACAGACTTACGCGGTCCTTCTGTATAGCTCCGCACGAGACGCAGTTCGCCCTGCGCAAGCTTCCGGGGCTAGCCGCTGGTGGCAGACCGGAAGCCGGCCCAGGGTCGGACCACGCGCTAAAGACTTGCGGAGCTATAGGATGCGGTGGTGTCCGGTCTTCGGTTGAGTTGCGACTTGAGGGTAGGACCCGAGCGTAGCACTAGCACACACACTATCGAAAGTATACTAGCTGGTCTGCTGGCGATCCACTGGCGAGCGGTGGCTCGCGGGCGCTTTATAAAGGCGGCGGAGGCTAACGGGGCTTGCGTAAGCGGCGTAAGCGGGGTGGGGACGCGCTGCGCGATGATACATCGGTCTGCCGGGCGCGCACGGCGCGTCGTCGCGTTACAAAGTGGTTTTTCGGCCAGATGGCGCTACTTATGGAGTTCATGATGTATAACGCGTATAAGTGTCTTTTTAAGGTGTATTGCCATGTTAAAAAAATATTTTCATATTTTCAAATAATTTTCGAGACTTGGTCAAAAAACAAAAAAATTAAAAATTACACTTGTTGGAGAAAAAAAAAAAAAAACTACATGATGACTTGAATTACGTTAATTTAAATCCGTTTTGTCCATTTTTACTAAAATCAACTGGCAACACTGGGAGCAGCGTCCAAAAGAAAATTTTGACAGGGGCATTTTTGAGAGGTTCCTCGGGCGAGCAGTATTATCTCAACGAAAAAGTAAAAACGTGGTTAGACGCGATATATGTTGTAGAATATATAAAAAAAAATATGGGTTGTCAAAAAAAAAAAACAAGATGGCGGACGAGCTGGCGGCCATTTTGTAAATGTTGAGTTTTTTTCGTACTTAAAAATCGATTTTTCGGGCAGTTGGCGCCACTTGACGAGAATTATTGTCATGATCTTTATGGTAGGTATTTACAAGAGCTACAAAATGGTAGAAAAAAAAAAAAAAACTTCATCCTCAAGGAAAATTTTAAAATTTAGTAGGGTAACCGAGACAGTGATTGCCCACTTAAGAAATTGATGCAAAGTTTTATTTCAATTAAATCCTTTATTTTAACAGTTGGGTAACAGTGTGCGACTTTTATATACCATTGGTAGTTTAGCTTTGAGATAAGTTAGCAACAATTCAAATATCTAAAGAATATTTGTAAATATAACGTTTTGCAAAAAAAAAAAAAATCATAAAATTTGTTCTAAAAAATCAGTGATTGCCCACCCCCTCTAAATACTAAATGAAATGTTTTTATACCATGATAACTGCTTCAAATGATACATCAAAGCTTTAACAAGCTCGTTGTTTAGCTTTCACATTCAAAAAATAAAATAAAAGTGACACAATCATTAAAACTACTAAGTGTATCCGATTCTCCTAAGGAAATCGAGTTTTTTGAAGAGACGAACACCTGCTGTGCAAAAACAGCCATCCTAATCCTAACTAATATTATAAATGCGAAAGTAACTCTGTCTGTCTGTCTGTCTGTCTGTCTGTCTGTCTGTCTGTCTGTCTGTCTGTCTGTTACTCTTTCACGCCAAAACTACTGAACGGATTTAAATGAAATTTGGTATACAGATGATCTAGACCCTGAGAAAAAACATAGGCTACTTTTTATTGCGGAAAAGGGGGTTGTAAGGGGTTAAAAGGGGGGTAAAAACTTTTCCACGCGGACGAAGTCGCGGGCGGCCGCTAGTTATAATATATATTTTTTTTAATGTTGACAAATATCTTATTGAGAAATTCTGCTAAAGAGTACTCTAGTGTTATTTAACGGATTTAATTCAAAACTACTCCTTTGAAAATAAGTTAAAATCTACGTTAACCTTAAACCTGGCAATCACTGTACCCTGGGCAATCACTGTCTCGGTTCCCCTACAAAAATGTACGTAAAATTGTAAATTCTCAACGTCTGTGTGTTGTGCCCTGTCAAAAAGTGACATGTTTTGTCATTCTCAACCAACCAGAGCATTTACAAAAACATGCGACGAAAAAAAAAAAAAAAAAAAAAAAAAAAAGAAAATTTTTTTTTTACTCTACTACGTAATTTTCCCATACATTTTGTACTGAAGTCGGCTGAACCCTACACAAGGTACCAGCCAGAACAATTATTATGAGAACATGCGATGGAGATACAAAATATAAGGGTTATGGGAGAGATGGCAACTAAACCGGGACTATGGAAGGGAATTGAGTTGAGTTGATATTGATGATACAACGGGTCGCCTGCTTTATCGACCTTCTGTCTTAAGTTTTTACGTAATTATCTAACCTAACAACTAACGATGACCATATCATATTAAAGAATTATAACGATTCAATAACATACAAAACTAAAAAACCCGCAAACATAACTCGGTAATTTCATATATTTATAAAGTATTACCACAATATTTATGCGGTTAGTGTAACTTTAAGCTGAATCAAAATTTCATAAAGTAGTTTTTATCACTTGTTGTACTTGTTGGTACTGGTATTAAAGTTAAGATAGTGAACTTTGAATCGCTTAGCCATCTTAGTTTAGGCATCAAGTGTAGGCTTATTTGGGGAAAAAATCTACAAACGAAACCACAAATGCAAAATCAATGAGAAGAACCGCAAATATAACTCGGCAATTTCATATATTTATATAGTATTACCACAATATTTATGCGGTAAGTGTAACTTTAAGCTGAATCAAAATCTCATAAAGTAGTTTTTATCAATTGTACTTGTTGGTACTGGTATTAAAGTTAAGATAGTGAACTTTGAATCGCTTAGCCATCTTAGTGTAGGCATCAAGTGTAGGCCGTTGGCCAGGCAAAGGACGCCGCCAGGGCCGAGATGCTGGAGGGGTTAGACCGGGATCCATGAGGGCGGCCGTACAAGGCGGCCCGCCCGCCTTTGCTGTTCTTAATATATGTAAATGATTTTCCTTACTACACAAAAGATCTATGTGAGATAGTGTTATTTGCTGACGACACTTCCTTGATGTTTAAGGTTGATAGACATAAAGAATCAATTGACGACGTAAATAATACACTCTCACAGGTATTGCACTGGTTTACTACTAATAATTTACTTCTTAACTCAAAGAAAACTAAATGTGTAAAATTCACCATGCCAAATGTAAGGCAGGTCAATACTAGTATTGAGATGAATAACGAATCTATTCAAATTGTTAATTCCACAGTTTTTCTCGGTATAACTATAGACGCAAAATTGCAATGGGGCCCCCATATTGCGGCCTTAGCAGGAAGACTAAGTTCCGCTGCATATGCAGTAAGAAAAATTAGACATCTGACTGATATTGAGACGGCAAGACTGGTTTATTTCAGCTATTTCCACAGTGTGATGTCGTATGGTCTATTGTTGTGGGGGTCTGCTGCTGACATACAAGCTATTTTTGTATTACAGAAAAGGGCCATCCGCTTTACAGGGTGTATCGGTAAACAGTTACATCCTTTCAGGGTGTGATTTGGGAGTAGGTATAATAATCATGAAAAATATAAAACGGTACAATAGGTGCATGTACTTCAAATTATTTTCGATCAAAGTAATCCTAAAGTCCTGTAAACTAATGGTCCGTGTTAGGGGTCAAAGTGGGTCAAAGAACTCGTAGTAAACGTAGTATTGGTGTAGTACTACGCACAGTTAGAACACTCCCTAATCCACTCCTTTAATTCTCTGCCCGACATCTCGACCTTAACACATTGCTATAAGGTCGAACGATGGCAGGGGCCATCTCTTTCACACGAAAGCTACTGGACTACTTCAACAGATTTTCATTGGCGCAACATTGCCTTGTCTCTCTCACGAATCAACGTTTCACTCGCACGCAAGACCCTAGCAAGCATGCAACGTCGCGCCGCGGCGTGCGCGGCGCCTATCAAAGGAAGCCGACAAACGCCATGCCGCCGCGGCGCGTGTAACTTTTCGGCACGTGTAAGTCAACCTACAACCACCTACAACGTTGCCATTTATTGAATCGGCAGGTCACTAGAAGAATTTCATACTTATCTTTGTAAATTACTCATTCACGAATAATCCGATATCACGATTTTTTTACCGTCAAAAGCTTGATGATAATGAAAGTGGATGATATCTTGCTCTGTCTTGTCGGGTGAATGCCACCGTGGAAAAACATGAAAACTATGCAATGTTTGGTAGACGTGAGATCAAAAATTGGTTTGATCTAATCAATCGTGAAACTTGAGAGATGTACTTGCCTAGGTTAGGTACATGCGAGTTGCGACCCGGAAATCCATTACGATTCGGCATTCACTTAACACTCACCATAAAATGGCACTTTCATTTCACAAAATTGATCGATATGCACAAACCCGCCAGACCTCGCAATCACACACACACACTTTGCTATGAAATCATTACAATTACATTATTTACTAATCCAGAATTCGCGGCGCACACACACGCACACATGCGCAAGCCAGCGCGGGCGCTGGTCGACTGGAAAACAGCTAGTCAGCCAGCGCGAGTGTGGCGCGCACACGCCGCCCCCCTACCAAGATGGCCGCGCCGGTACATTCACACCGTTGCTAGGTTACCGTACGAGTGATGGGACTCGAGTAAAATTTTCGCACTCAAACAATTTATCGAGTTATTTTAACCCATTGGTGTGGGTTGCATTTCATAGCAAAAGTAAGATCAACTCATAAGTTAGCTCGCTTGGTATGTTTTGTATGCATGGTCATGAATTCATGGCGACTTAACATTTACTTAAAAAATTGGCCAGCTATGCGAGCTAAATTTAACTGACTAAACTGTCGGTTTTCAACACATTTACATTCGAGTTCTTCGAGCACTTAGCTCGTGGCGTTGCAGACATGAAACTTAAGGCGTCAAAGCACCTTCATGGTTATTTCATTCGAGTCCCAGTTAACTTTTTTTTTATGTGATAGGTAGGGAACGAGCAGGCGGATCACCTGATGGTAAGCAATTGCCGCCACCCATGGACACTTACAACACCAGTGGAGTTACAAGTGCGCTGCCAACCTTCAATCCCCTTCCCCTCCCCGGGTGGGCCTCCGATACCCTCATACACTCGGCGAAACACAGCACAGGGGCTGCTTCACGTCGGTTTTCTGTGAGGCAGTGTCACTCCGGTCAAGCCGACCCATTAATGCCAAAGCGTGGCTCTCCCACAGTTAAAACTTGGGTAGATTATGGTTTGTAACCTTGGTTCGAGTCTCGAAACAGTTGAACCGACTTCATGAAGTTTATCATGATAAAGGTTGAGAGATTTTTCCATTGAATGAGTTTCGCTAATGGCACGATACTCGAGTGTTTCGAATAAAGCCAATTCGCATCACTATCGACACTTGAATCACGAAACAGCCTAAAATGTTAAATGGTGAAACGTGTTTTCGACTTTATGGCATTGTAATAATGTCGAAATCTGATAAGCACAGCTAGTTTGTAGTCATGAATGGATGCCTCAGGTCGTTGCCTTATCAGGGGACTACGGTGCGGCGACCTCCTCGTGTGGCCTCCCCGGTAGTATTTTCTTTCTGTTTGGAACTGCTACCGGAGGGGTCCTGGTGTCCCTGGGCAACGGCGGGTAGCAATTGGCTTATCGCCATATTGCTACCCGACGGCTGACAGCTGCACTTTGAGGCCCAGCTCTGTCTGGGCCGGGGCCCTGTCCGGCGCCCTGTGAGGATCTTCTCCACTTTGGGCGCACCTTGACGTGGGCCCCACCGAGTGGGGCGCCTTCGGGCGCCACCCCCCACATCTTTTGTGGGGGTCTTTAGTTGCTGGTCTGCGCTGCGTCCCACAGCCAGTGGGATGCGGCAAAGGCCGGCTAACCCCACCTCTCCGCCCAGCGACCGACTGCGCAATCCAGCGTAGCCGGCCGTGGGGCTGTCTGGTGGGGCAGTTTTTTGGAAGCCTGCAGGCACTCTCCCCCACCTTGCCCTGCAGCCAGCAGGGTGTGGGTTTGTGGAGAGTTCTGCAGGAGCCCATGCCCGCGACGCCCGTATCGCAATCCAGCGATGCGGGCGCCGCCCGGTTGGGGCTTTGTCGGAGGGCAGTGGGAGCTGCTCTGGGGGCTTTAAGCCCCGGGCGTCGGAAAGAGGCCGTACTGGCGTGCCTTGCTGTCCATGGGTGGGTTTGCGGTGATGAGGTTCGTCCTATTTCCCGCTTTCCCACCCCGAGCCTGGATTTGCCGGGAAAAGTCGCAGAGTGTATAGTGGGTATGCCCTTGAACGGCCTCTGATTAGCAGAGGCCCAATCCAGGGGAGAGCCCCACACTACCTGGTCGTCTCCCAGCGGCCGGGTGTGCATAAGGCGGCAAAAAAAGGTCGTTGCCTTATCTGGTCAGCTGTTGGGCAGTATCGTATCGGAAAATGAATGAATTTTCGGGACCAATTTAAGGTGTGGTTTTTTCACGTGATATGGGCTGAGAATCGACTTACTAACCACCTCCTTGAAGGATGTAAATGTTCACAGATACAACCTGTATATACAGCCTTAGATCACGTGACTCACTCAGGGAAATTTTCAAAGAAATAAACATTTTAACCGTGGCATCCCAATACATTCTCGATTGCATTATGTATGTACGAAAGAATTTGCACATTTTTCTGAAAAAGTCCGATTGTCATAGTCTTAACACCAGGAATAAACATAGACTTGCCGTCTCAAATCTCCAACTTCATAAAATCGGTAATTCATTTGTTGGCTTAAGCATTAAAATGTTCAATAAGCTACCACAAAATGTCATTAACCTGTCAATGGATAAGTTTAAGTCCCATATTAAAACCTGCCTAATGAAGAAGGGTTACTATAATGTACAAGATTATTTGAATGATAAAGATTCCTGGACATGTTAATTTATTAGCTTTCATTAATGTTATTGTGTGCGTTTATCTATAACTTCTATTTAAATCTGACCATTATCTCAACGATAAAGAAAAATAATTCATATATCATACATAGTAGTCTATTTTCTTGTATTATTGTAAGTTATTTTGCTCAAATGAAACTCTGTAACTTATTACTATTTGAAAAGAGTAACTACTGAGTTTCTTGCTGGTGTCTTCTCAGTAGAAATCGACGTTCCGAACCAGTGGTAGATTATAATTATTATGTTTTGACATTCATAAGTGTTCTGTATGGACCTAACTTGAATAAAGATTTTTTCTATTTCTATTTCTATTTCTATTCCATTTCTATTTGGAAGGCCGCTCCGGGCTGCGCCGCGTCGGGCGCAGCCCGGAGCGGCCTTCTAACTGTATGTATGGACTTTTTCATTGTGTTCAACGTAATATTGCGGAGCAAACGCGAAGCGCCGCGTAGGGCGAAGCCCGGACCGGCTACTACATCGATTGTTGCACCGGGAGAAACCAGCAGAGGCCATTTCATCGTAACATATAGCGGTAGAACTAAGCGGAGCGCCGCGTAGGGCGAAGCCCGGAGCGGCCCTTTCTATCACCCGAGCATATAGCAGAGCGCCGCATCGGGCGCAGCCCGGAGCGGCCTTCTAACTGAATGTATGGACTTTTTCATTGTGTTCAACGTAATATTGCGGAGCAAACGCGAAGCGCCGTGTAGGGCGAAGCCTGGAGCGGCCTTTTCACCGCAAGCACGACATATAAATCTAAGCGGAGCGCCATTTAATAGAAACACGACGCTTGGCACTAAGCGGAGCGCCGCGTAGGGCGCAGCCCGGAGCGGCTTTTCGTTGTTAGATAGACGGGCAGAACCAAGCAGAGCGCCGCGTAGGGCGAAGCCCGGAGCGGCCATTTCTTTGTAAGTTACATATGCAGAACCAAGCGTAGCACCGCGTAGGACGAAGCCCGGAGCGGCCATTTCATCGCAAGTTACACATGCAGAACCAAGCGGAGCGCCGTGCAGGGCGCAGCCCGAAACGGCTACTTATTTTATCTCAAGTTTATCAAACATAAAAACCAACCGGTGCGCCGCGTAGGGCGAAGCCCGGAGTGGCCATTCCATCACAAGGCTTATCGACAAAACCAAACGGAGCGCCGCGTAGGGCGCAGCCCGGAGCGGCCATTTCATCACAAGGCTTATCGACAAACTAAGAGGAGCGCCGCGTAGGGCGCAACTGTCCCAAGATCAAACATTTGTTTTATCCTACGTTAGCAAAAAAAGTATAAGGGCAGCCGTGACAGACAGAGAACCGCCCCGTGTAAATTCGCGAGGCCGCAGGCCGAGCTGCGTCTTGCGAGGCCGAAGGCCGAGCTCCGCGGAGGGCGAAGCCCGTAGCGTCGCCGCGCAGGGCGCAGCCCGTAGCGACCAAGCGTCGCAGACCTAGCTTGAAGGCGCACCTGCGCAAAGCGCGGGGCGGCAAAAAGCTAGTTTGCATCATATATTAACACTAAGGATAACCTTGAAGCAGACTTACTATCTAGGCAAAAATTTAAAGAAACAGAATGGGAATTATGTGATCATGCATTTGAGGAAATAAAAAGCAAAATTGGTATACCAAATATAGATTTAGTTGTAATTCCAAATGTGGCATATATGTTACTTGGAAGAATGAACCCGATGCGTGGGCAATAGATGCGTATACCATCACCTGGTCAAATTAAATTTTTACGCCTTTCCACCATTTTCAATGGTCCTAAAAACGATCCAAAAAATCATTTCCGATAAGGCGGAGGGTATAGTTGTTGTTCCATATTGGCCGACGCAAGCTTGGTACCCACTATTTAAAAGAATTTGTCAGTCTGAAATAATATTCTTTCCACCTAATCTTAACCTATTAAAATCTCCTTAGAGGACGAAGGGCCACAGTTTGCATCGCACTCTAACTCTGGCTGCCGCGAGATTATCCGGCAAACTCTTTTAAAGAGATTTCTGTCTCCACGGTCTGTAGAAATAATGCTGGCATCTTTGTTAAACAGTACATACAAACAATACGATGGATGTATAAAAGCTTGGATACATTATTGTACTACACATAGTTCTGATTACACTTGTGTATCTATACTAATAATTATTCATTTCCTGACGGAAATATTTGACAAAGGTGCCAAATATGGAACAATCAACTCTCACAAATCCGCTTTGTCTTTATTATTAGGCAGCAATCTTGATGATGATCGACTTAAGCGTTTTATGAAGAGAGTTTTTAAAATTAAGGCCGTCAAATCCAAAATATAATATTACATGGGATCCAAGCATTGTTCTCAATTTTTTAGCGCAAAAATGGCCGAATGAAAGCCTCGATTTAAAAACTCTCTCCAAGAAAACTGCTACCCTAATTGCCTTAGTGACTGCACATGTTGGCGCGCTCGCGCTAGAGGACGGACGAGCGCACGAGAGCGTCGCGATTTAAAAAAATATTTTTTAGTTACTTACGTAAAAGTTATTGGTGATTGGTTAAAATGGGGACGAAGTGTAATGGCTGTGATTCAGTGATATATGATATATCTTTTATGGAGTGTTCGCAAGACACCTGCAAGAAATTATATCACTTGAAGTGTCTCGCACTGACGGAAAAAAACATTTGAAGCTTTCACCCAGGAATACAAGGATAAGTGGCTGTGTCCAGAGTGTGGGCGCGATCTCCCTAAGCGTAGCAACTCGGATACTCCTGTCCGAGGACACATGATGAACCAGACATTTACCCCGAGCGGCTACGTCAACACGGAGCGGGGCAGCCGGCCCAGAAGAGGCGAAATACAAATTGATCAAAATGAAATACAGACTATGATATTGAAGGAAATAAAAGAGTTTCGAATAGAAATGAGAACTAAAATGAAGGAGCAAACAGAAGAGTATGAATGTCTAAAAAATAGATTTATTTCGACAGAAAGTGAGTTACAAAATCTACGTAAAATATTGGAGGTAATACAAGAAAAGGCTAATAAAGTAGATGGGCTCGAAAATACCGTCAAAATACTGATGGATAAAAATAAACAATTAGAGAATCGCTAATTAAGCGGTAAGGATCAGTTAGCATCTCAAAAATCGTTTGCCAATGTGGTGAAAAAAAGCCAAAATATTGACGCAAAATCCATCCACAATGGCGGCCAAAACATCGCCGCGGCGCGCAAGTCGCGCGAGCAGCTCGAGCCCGTAGCAGAGTGTGGGGCCACGAAAACGTCGAGTGTATCATTAAGTGAAGAGGGAAAGGAAATTAAAATAAAACCAGCTCAGGAGGAAAACCTAGCGGAAAATAAACCAGAAGAGAATGAAAATTGGACAACAATTACAAAGAGAAAAAGTAGATATCCTAATAGTCAAGTAAAAAGAGGAGGTAACAGTAACTCGTCGGAGATTCAGGGAACCGAGAGAAAGAAACATTTACATGTATGGCGATTGAAGGCAGATACAACAACGGAAAGCTTAGAGAAACATGTTAGAAATATTTGTGGGGAAGGGGTGGTAGTAAAAGTAGATAGAATAAAGCACAAAACAGAGCGAGACTACGCGTCATTTATCATAGGAGTCCCAGGAAAGCTGTTATGATTTATTATGCCAGTCTGAAAATTGGCCTGTAAATATTGAGTACTGCGAGTGGGTGTGGTTTCGTAGGAGACCGGATAAAGCAAAAAGTTCGTAATAGTAGATCAGTGGAGATCTTTTGACACCAAAATGTGAGAGGACTCAGAACTAAATTAGAAGAGTTTTCCGAAGGACTGTTGCTTTCAGAAGCAGATTTATTTGCTATAACGGAAACTGGTTGCAATGAATCAATTAAAGATGCTGAATTGATTCCGCTGGGGTCATTCGGTAATTCGTTGCGATCGAGCCGATGGGCGCAAGCAAGGCGGCGCGTGTTTAGTGGCCACACCGCGCTTCGAGCTCCGGCGAGTGGCAGTGCCCGGCGACGTCGACTTGGACAATCAGCTGTTTGAATTAGCCAGTGCGACCGTTTATTTTAAACGGAAATTCTTGTTTTTGTGTTGTGTAGTTTATATCCCACCAAAAAGTAGTGATAATGAATACATGTTACTGTTTAGAATTATAGAACAATATTGTAATATTTATAGTGCCATATTAGTTTTAGGAGATTTTAATTTATATTCTAGTTCAGTAGCTGTAAATAATTATTTTGAGTATTTTCAAACGTAATGCGGATTCACTCAGAGCAATCAAGTAGCAAATTGCAGTGGGCGTTATTTGGATCTAGTATTCAGTAATTTAGACAGTGAGTGTATAAATGTGAGCGAAGCGACACCGCTTGTGAGCCCCGATGCCCTGCACCCCGCGCTGCTGGTGCGCGCGCGCGCCGCCCGCGCCCGCGCCGCCCGCGCCCGCGCCGCCGCCCCGGCCCGCGGACTCCACGAGCGCCCTGAACGGTAATCTAACGCGATGGAATTTTAACAAAGGTAACTTTATATTATTATACGAGGCAATGGCGCTAATAGATTGGTCCCCAATTTTAGTGACTTAGATTTGGAAAACAGTCTTAACTTTTTTACTGAAAATATCAACGCAGTGATAAATAATTATGTTCCAAAAAAGAAATTAATTAGGGAAGCTACAAAATATACCTATCCGGATTGGTTCAATGGGGAGGTTATCCGCGAAATTAAATTAAAGGCAGTTCTTCACAAACAATACAAAGCTAGTAGACTAAGTAAGGATTACGTTCTGTATGCAGAGTGTAGGGCTAGAGTTAAAAAGATGATAAGGTTCAGTCACAATCAGTATCTGCACCGGGTACAAAGCCACCTAGCTAAAGATCCAAAAGTATTTTGGAATTACGTCAAATCCAAGAGAGATAGCAGAAGTCCGCGAAGTATTTACATGAACGGCGAGGTGTTGAGTTCGGATCAGTGTGCTAAGGAATTCGCTATGTATTTTCACTCGGTGTACAACACAGAGGAGGCGACGTTAGACGTGCGCGCGAGTGCGGAGGGCGCGGGGGGCGCGAACGCGGCCGCGCGCGTGCACCTCGACCGGCTCGCGCTGAGTGACGTGCGCGCCGCGCTGCGGACCGTTACAACACATATTTAACCTATGCCTAAAATCAGCGGTGTTTCCGGAGCGATGGAAGATAACGCGAGTCGTCCCTGTGCCGAAAGGGGGTTCATCATCGAGTGTGGAGGGTTATAGACCTGTGGCGGTGTTATCGACGCCGTCTAAGGTGTTTGAATCGGCCATACACGCGAGTTTGTACGAGCAGGTGAGTTCGCAACTAGCAAATGAGCAGCACGGATTCCGAAAGGCACGCAGCACCACTTCCAACCTCCTCAGTTACATGGCGGACGTGATGCCGGTGGTTGACGGTGGGGGGCAGGTCGACGCCGCGTATTTTGATTTCAAAAAAGCCTTTGATTTGGTCGACAACGACAGGCTACTTCAAAAATTCGCGAGCGTCGGCTTCACCCCACACTTATTGCAGCTTTTTGCCAGTTACATGAAGGATAGGCAGCAGTATGTGGATTACGCAGGGCACGTTTCTGAGCCGTATTACACCAGATCAGGCGTCAGCCAGGGAAGCAATCTTAGGCCTCTGGAGTTTTTAATCATGATTATTGATCTGCCGACTGTCATTGAAGACGCTAAGTGCGTATTGTTCGCGGATGATTTAAAACTATATATGCTCGTGCAAAGCTTGGAAGATAGGAATAAGTTACAAAGGGATATAGACCGTGTGGTGGCCTGGAGTGTTGACAACCGACTTCAGTTCAACGCCTCTAAATGTGTTGTTATTACACTGTCACGAGCACATAAGGCCATCATACATGAGTATAATATCGGAGGGGTTCCTATGAAAAGGGTATCAGAGGTAAGAGATTTGGGGGTAAGGGTGACAACTGATCTTACCTTCAGAGATCATATAAGTAGCATCTGTAAGAAAGCGTACCGCAATTTAGGCTTTATCTTACGCAGATCTCACGGCTTTTCCAATATTAGGGCGGTCATTGCACTATTTATAATGCTTTGGTGAGGAGTCACTTGGAGTGCAATAATAATAATAATAATAACACTTTATTGAAAAAACATAAGAGCTACAAAAGGTGTAAAATAATCTAATTAAACTAATGGAATCATTTGCAGTTTGCTGCCTGAACTAGGAATATCCTGTATCTCAATGCACAGATCTGGGCACCACATGAGGCTAAATACAGTCTTATGTTGGAAAGAGTGCAAAATAAATATCTCCGGTTTCTGTACCTGAAAATGTATGGAGTTTATCCATTTTATCCCCTCATGTATCCCACGTTATTCGTTCTGGGTATGGTGGGTTACAACGAGCTCAAGGTTAGGAGGGACTTTGCGCTGGTCGGCTATATGGTGAAGGTGCTAAGGGGTCGAATACATGACCAAGATTTACTGGCGCACATAAACCTGAGCGTGCCCGACCGGTACGCGGAGCGCCGGCGCCGGCCGCCGCTGCTAGCGCTGCCGCGCGCGCGCACCAACCTGCTGGCCGAGGCGCCGCTCACGCGCGCCGCGCGCACCATTAACGCGGTAGGGGAGCTTACGGACATTTATATGTATTATGTTATAAGTAGGATTAGCTTTAGTTGAATATATATTATATTAGGGTTAGACTGTCGCATTAGGTAAACCTGTAAAGATAGTTTAAGTAAGGAAGAATAAATAAATAAATAAAATAAATAAAAAATCGTGTACAAACCCTATCTTTAATTAAAATGAATAACATTTTTAAACACAATAATGAAATCATTATTAAAATTCCTGATGTAATAAAAACAACTATATTGAATTCTCCACTGCCAGTTTTATTTATTTATTTATTTATTGGTTTACCAACAATTGTACACTAATACATGGTAACTTAAGACTACAGTTTATATTTAAATGTACAATATTATATAGGCAAACACTGCATGCTTTAATAACACCTTTTAAGGCTTCCATATTACAATGCTTGTCCAGAAATCTGTCCAGCCAGAAGTTTAGAAGTGTATTTAGAAAAAACTAAATTTTTACGTCAAAATAATAGTATAAATAATCTGTTTCTCAGCTTTAGGAAACCACATTCCAAAATTGGCTCTCAAACTATCAGCAATTGGTTAAAAAATACATTACAAGATAGTGGCATAGACGTTTTAGTTTTTAGCGCTCATAGTACACGACATGCAAGTACATCTAAGGCAAATAAGTTAGGTGTTAGTATAGAGATGATTAAAAAGACGGCTGGATGGTCTGAATCGTCATTCGCGTTTGGTCGATTTTATAATAAGAATATTATAAATAATAATGAATTTGCAGATTCGTTACTTAGATCCGCAAATCCATAGTGATATTATATTTGTGACGTATAATCACTGTGTTTTGCGTGTGAACGGACGTGTTCGTCGCTCATAATTAATTATTTTTAAATTATTATTGTGGCTAGTGCTTCGCCCTGGTGCTTCGCCCCTGTCGGACATCAGTACCCAGTCATAGAAGCACCCTGACTTCGCGATCTGCGTGAGTGATAAATTGCTTCCGAAAAATTAGTTTGCTCCATCGGATTCGAACCGGGGGAAACCTGCGTCCCACCCGGTGCTAGTTGCATTAGACCAAGCGGTTGATGAGCGGCCGCGTCAAAATTGAGTACTACTAACAGCTACTAGCTAGCTTAGCGCTCGCGCCCGCAAGTAGGCATTACGAGCTACGCCCCCAGCGGACCGGACTCGTCTCAGCCTCACTCATACCTACACCTGAGTAGCTGCTACAAACAATAGAATTCACTGCTGATAGTACCAGAAGGAAACATTATGAGTAAATTAACTACAGAATTGGGTTGTTGTGCTCAAGACTTAGACGGAAAAGACGACTTACTGTGCTGCATCATATGTGAAAAGTCATTTCATCTCGACTGTTTGGGAATTGAATTAACCTGCAAATTAACTTCGTGGACCTGTCCTTTATGTACAACAAAGGACTCCAAATCTAAGAACAACGATAACACGCCTGTGCGCTTCAACCCCAACATCACGGTACGCTCAAATAAAAGACAGGCCTTACAGTCTCCTCCAAAGGATGCCGCGGGCTCTTCTGACAATCCGGTGACAGGAGAAGAAGTGCGTGCCATCGTCCAGGAAGTCATTCAAAAACAATTAGAAAATTTCATTAAGGAGCTTCAAAACCAAAATAATGAACTGTCGGCATCTTTAAATGAAATGTCCGTACGTATGAACGTCATGGAGCAACAAGCGCGCTCGAACAACGTGGAGATCCAGTGTGTCCCCCAGAAAAATAATGAGAACCTGATTTCACTGGTCACTCAAATTGGAAAAGTCATCAATTGTGAAGTGAAGCAAGAAAACATTGCCAATTGTACTCGTGTAATGAAAATGAACAACAACAGCAGTCGGCCTAAGTCCATTATTGTTCAATTTGATTCACCACGGTTTCGAGACACCTTTTTAGCTGAAAGCATAAACTTCAATAGAAACAAACCAATAATTGACAAACTCAATACGTCCCACCTCGGTTTTAAAGGCGATAAATCCTCCATCTTTATTAACGAACACCTGAGTTCTGCCAATAGAGCTCTCCATGCATCAACAAGGCTAAAAGCCAAAGAAAAAGGTTATAAACATGTGTGGGTCCGAGGAGGACGTATCTATGCAAGAAAAACCGATGACTCCGAGTATTTGTTCATAAGGGACGTCGATTCACTGCATAAGATGACTTAAGTAGTTTCTTTATTCAGTTATTATTTGTTATTTTATACATTGTATTAACTTAGTAAAATTCATTATCTATTATCAGAATGTTCGGGGCTTACGTAGTAAAACCCTAGAATTTAGTCGTAACATAGCATGCTGTGATTATGACGCTATAGTCCTAACAGAAACATGGCTTAACAATAATGTCTTGAGCAGTGAGCTTTTTGACCACAGGTATATTGTTTTCAGAAGGGACAGAGAAATCTCAGAATTTAATAAAAGAAAGGACGGTGGTGGTGTACTAGTCGCTGTGTCCAAGAGGTTTACTGCTCAGAGAGAGTATAGCTGGGAGAGTAGGTGTGAGGACTTGTGGGTGACTGTAGATGCCGGACTTGGATTCAAAATAGCACTTTGTGCAATATATTTACCCCCACCAGTACACAATGCCACAGTCGAACATTTTATTGATAACTGTAACTCCATTACTGAACTTAACGACAACCAGTTGGTAATAATTGGAGATTTTAATATGAGTATTATTGACTGGGAACAGGTAGGCGGTACCCGTGGTCCTCATTCATATTCATATCCTAAGCAGTGCTGTGATTTAATAGATTTCCTTCATATGAATAATTTGAGACAATGTAATAGTGTACTAAATAGTCAACATAAAATCCTGGACTTAGCACTTGTCGATGTACCTAATTGTATAGTATCCACAGCTACAAATATTCTGAGCAAAGTTGATCCCTATCATCCTCCTATTGAAATTTCCTTACAAATTAACTCAAAACCTAGTTTAAAACCAAACAAAACTGAAAGACTCAATTTTAACAAAGCTGATTTCAATGCTATAAATGCCGAGCTAAATAAAATTGACTGGAGTGACTTGTTCTCAGACATAAAAGATCCAAGTCGAATGTTAGAAATATTTTATATCACAATAAACTCAATAATTAATAAATTTGTTCCAACAACTAACTTTAAATTTAACTCCAGGTACCCGCCATGGATGAGTAAAGATTTGCAAAGAATGATCCGTGAAAGAAACAACTATAGAAAGCGATATAATCTTTACAAAAACCCTTTAGACAAGATTTCCTTGAGACTAATTAGTAAACGATGCGAAAGGCTGTCTAAAACATGTTTCGATTCATATATGATCCATATTGAGCAAAAAATCACAACAAACCCTAAATATATTTGGTCATACATTAAAAGCAAACGCAAGGTCAACAGTAACTTTCCATCTACTTTATCTAATGGACAGGCTGTGGCAAGTAATGGAATAGACATATGCAACATGTTTGGCACCTACTTTTCGTCCGTTTATGACTCGGGTACGCTGGCATACGACCCAATTAGTACATCTGCCTTCTTAAGTGGTCTCAATAATAACACTGACTGTTTTTCGGATTTGCACATAAATAATAATGACGTGAAAAAAAAGTTAAAGGCTTTGAACATTACTAAGGGACCAGGGTTTGACGAAATTCCCTCAAAATTTATAGCCAACTGTGCTAGCGAACTGGCGTCACCACTTACTCGCATATTTAACACCTCTCTTCGGACCGGGGTCTTTCCCGAACAATGGAAATTGGCCAAGGTCGTTCCGATACACAAAGGCGATGACGTTGATATAGTGGACAACTATAGACCGATATCAATTCTAGCAGCATTGGCTAAAGTCTTCGAGGCACTAGTTTGTCCAAAAATCCAAAATTATTTTAAAAAATACATATCAAATCATCAACACGGATTCACTCCTCGTAGATCCACGTGTACCAACTTATTGTCTTTTGTTGAAAATATTATTGAGAGCATGGATCTAAATAAACAAACTGACGCTATCTACACTGACTTTAGTAAGGCGTTCGACAAAGTATCACATAGTATACTGATTAGGAAGCTCGCAGCTTATGGTTTTTCTGGTACATTCTTAGCATGGATAGAGTCCTATTTATCCAATCGCTCTTTTTACGTTGTTGTGAATGGATACAGATCAAACACATACAAAATATGTTCAGGAGTACCCCAGGGGTCACACCTTGGCCCGATTCTCTTTAACATCTTCATCAACGACCTTCCAGAATGTTTCATCTATTCAACACCATAATGTTTGCTGACGACCTAAAAATATCTCGAGTTATTAACTCTCAATCTGACGCCTTGCTGTTGCAGAGTGATATTGATCGACTGGTAACCTGGTGCACACACAACAATATGCAACTTAATGTTAAAAAATGTTCGCAGATAACTTTCTCACGTAAATTACGCTCTATTTAGTATAAATATAGTATTCATGGCAAGTACCTTAGTAGTGTGGATATCATAAGAGATCTGGGAGTTCTCTTAGATCGGAAACTAACGTTTGTGTCACATGTAGACCACGTTATAAAAAAATCATCTAAAGCACTTGGTTTTGTTTTAAGAAATGCGCGAACTTTCCGTAAAGAGAAAACTAAAATAATATTATATAATTGTCTTGTACGTAGTCATCTTGAATATTGTGGGGTGGTCTGGCGTCCTCATTTTGCCACACATAGCTTAAGGATGGAGCGTATCCAAAAGAGGTTACTGAATCACTTGGCATTCGCATCGGGAATATCTAAGACATTACTTAGTTATAAAAAGCGGCTTCAAAAATTCAAACTACATTCACTAGAATCACGCAGAACCGTACATGACCTAATATTCCTTTACAAAATTTTAAATGACATGAGACTGCCCTGTCCTCCTATCAATGATCTCCTTTAGAATTCCGCACAGATACCCTAGATATCCCATAAAATTACTTTCCCCCCTCTTCCGAAAGACTGTCCAAGGTAGCAATTCCCCAGTTTCCAGGTTTTGTAAGCTCTACAACAGCTTTAGCTCAGACCTAGATGTATTTAATTCTAACATCCGTAAATTTAGAAGCCAAGTATTTTCAACAGTAGCTTAACAGTAGATATCATAATTTTTTTCAAGATGCAAATTATTAGTTCTTAATTTTGTTTTCTTAAGTAGGTATTCACAAAATGTATAAGTAGTATGTAGGTGTTATTAAAGCATGCAGTGTTTGCCTATATAATATTGTACATTTAAATATAAAGTGTAGTCTTAAGTTACCATGTATTAGTGTACAATTGTTGGTAAACCAATAAATAAATAAATAAACTAAAATAATAAAGGGTAAGTTGTGACGCGCGGGTGCACGGAGCGGAGGGGGCATTACCCGGCCAGCCGCCGACCCGAACGGACGCGCGTGCACAGCTTGGTGAAACGTATATCTGTGTTTTATTGAATATCCGACAGGACACCACACGGGGCGACGAGCCTCAAGTAAGTGGTTAAAATATATAGAAACGCAAAAGTGTTCCAAAAAAAAAAAAAAAGGAGGGAAATAACGAACCCATGTCGTGTATAAAATTACCCGTAAATGTTCAAGCATAAACAAACAACTATTGAGTTGCAAATACCTATAACCATTATAATCGTACGTACAAGGTATGCTCGTAGGTACGTAAATATTATTTTCACTATTTGTCCTACCCTACATAATAATATGCAGGTACGTACGTAGATAAATCGTCACTGACCTAACTGCATCAAAAAATTTACATGTACCTACTTAAATTTTACAATACCATATTTATGAGCTACTAATGTATATTTTAATACTAGCGGCCGCCCGCGACTTCGTCCGCGTGGAAAAAATTTCCCCGTTTTTTACACATTTACCGATCTGTCTTTGCTCCTATTGGTCATAGCGTAATGTTATTTAGCCTATAGCCTTCCTCGATAAATGGACTATCCAACAAAAAAAGAATTATTCAAATCGCACCAGTAGTTTCGGAGATTAGCGCGTTCAAACAAACAAACAAACAAACAAACAAACTCTTCAGCTTTATTATATTAGTATAGATAACCTTACAACAAAGGATGCTATCATAGGCTATTAGGAATAAACCAATATTCCATGTCATCAGTTGACACAATAATAATTATGTAAGTACATGGTTCAACTAATGCCAAGCATCCTTCGATTAGCAGACACCTACCTTCATAGCTTATTGCAACAAACGTTAAAAGCTACCGTTATTGTAACTTTTACTGTATACCTTGTTCGAAGTAATACGACGATCTCGATGGCGCAGTGGCTAAGGTGTTTGCCAAAGCGCGGAAGGTCCCGGGTTCGATTCCCGGTCAAGTAAATTTAAGAAACTATATTTTTTATTTAGTTTTCGTGGGTCTGTGTGTTCTGGGTCAGCCCTCAGTTAATAATCGTCATTTGGTACTCATAAGTTTAGTATTAGGTACATCGGTTGCCCTGGTTTGAGACCGGGTTGATTGGTGAAATTGTCTGGGCATTTATTTATCTAATATTGATTTATAAGTAACGCCCCGTTGGTCTAGTGGTTTAAGTGCCGGGCCGCGGTCTCGGGGTCCCGGGTTCGAATCCCGGGTCGAGCAAAAGTATGTTTCGTATTTTTCGAAAATGGCTCGGGGTGGTGATCGCCGATCCGCATTGGGCAAGCGTGGTGATCTAGCCTGGTCCCATCATAGTAGCGATGATTTGATTACTGCGATGGAGGCTTTTGCCCTGCAGTGGGACGGTTTATAGGCTGATACTTTACTTTATTTACTTTATGAGTTAAAAGTTACGTTCCTGTACACAGCATAATGTATCATAGTTACATATATATTTTAAGTCGTTACGCATAATCAAGATTACGTACCTACCGAGTTGTCATGATAATTATTATATACCTAGTACAACAACAAGCCGAGGTTCCATCTAGTCTCCATTCCTCGGGAGTCAGATATTGGCTCAGATAAATCAAACAGAACGAATACGTTCAAAAATTAGCTTGAACATTAGGTACTAATGGTACAAACAATACAAGTGGACAGAATGGTGCCAAGGAGCATTAATTGTTAAAGGTACAATTTTTCCAAGGAGCATATAACGAGAGTTAGGTAAACAGCTCTGAACTTAAGTACCTACCTAAAAACAATACAAATGGACAAATTATGCCAAGGAGCATGGACTGTTAAAGGTACAATTTTGCCAAGGAGCATATAACGAGAGTTAGGTAAACAGCTCTGAACTTAAGTACCTACCTAAAAACAATACAAATGGACAAATTATGCCAAGGAGCATGAATTGTTAAAGGTACAATTTTGCCAAGGAGCATATAACGAGAGTTAGAAAAAAAACTCTGAACTTGTACCTACAAACAATACAAATCGACAGAATTATGCCAAGGAGCATTAATTGTAAAAGGTTAAGTTTTGCCAAGGTGCAAATAACGAGAATTAGGCAAACAACTCTGAACGTAACTGGTATTAATCTAGTAATCTAGTAATAAGTAATAAATTAATGTAGGTACCATAAATATCTTTTCTATACATATAATAAAAATGTAAAAAAGCTGTGTCTGTACATTGAAGATATTTATCTCAAAATAACTTAGGACGACTAAAAAACAGTAACAGAACATGAATCAATGATTTTTAAAATTTTTGTCTGTCTGTTTGTCTGTTTGTCTGTTTATCTGTTTGTCTGTTTGTCTGTTTATCTGTTTGTCTGTTTGTTCGCGCTAGTCTCGGAAACTACTGAACCAATTCAAATGAAACTTTTTTTATTGTATAGCTGTAATATCAGGGCAACTTATAGGATATATTACATTTTGAAGACCAGACTCCTTGATGTAGAACCACAACAGCCCAGCTAAATTATAAGAGGTAGGTCAATGGCACCTTAACAAAAATTGTTCAGATTGATGAGCAATTTATGATGCCATGAAAAAAAATCAAAGATCATGGAACATCTGGTTTGGACCTCTAAGAGCCCAGCTACACTATCACAAATATGGAATGAAATGGAATGGAAAATTGTCAAATGTGATGAGCATTTTTGGATGAGATCCTATAAGGAAGGATATTCCGAACTTAAACCCCTAATGGAGCGAAAAGGGGGTTCAAAGTTTGTTCATGGGACTACGTGATTCCTTGGCCCAATTTACTCCAACTTTGGCATACACATTCTTTGACAGAATTGATGGATAAAATATAAGATTCAAACTTTAATAGAATACTTACATCCTCTAATGGAATAAAAAATAATTTGGGGGTTACTTTCATTAGAAGTTGATATTTTAAATATTAAATGGGTTTGCACTTGACCTCATCTCACCTGATGGAGAGTGACAATGAGGTCTAAGATGTAGCGTGCTTTCCCAGAAGAAGCCTATTCACTCTCGACTTAAAGACACCCAAATTGTAGCTCTCTGGAAATACAAAAGCCGGCAAGTTGTTCCATTCCTTAGCATTTCGTATAAAATATTAATGAGCCGCCTTAAAAATCTATTAACCTATAAACGAACATTTATAATAAGTAATATTTTTGTTAAATTCTATTTAAATAATCATCTTTAAGTCAAGAGTCATAAAGTTCACGCAAACGAAGTTGCGGGCGGCCACTAGTAAGTAATAAATTACTTACCATGGTAATGTATTGTTAATAGTATAGATTCAAATATATTACTATTTGAACATGTACCATCAACCCGATTACAACAATATTCTAGCAGAATCCGTTATATTAACGACGGCTAAGGGGCGGCGACATTACGTCGTACTAACCGAAAGTCGTACTAATAAATAATAGATAGATAAAATATGTATTTATTGCGAGATAACTTAAATCTAGCACAAACTTATGATCAATAAATAGTCTTACAATCAGTGCTTATATTTACCTGAACTAGGATGCCTGTGTTCCAGGCTAAGCGAGAGTCTTAGAATAATTTTACTATTATAAACAATAATTACCATTATAACAATAACATACATTTTTTTTTTTTTTTTTATAGGATAGGGGGCAGACGAGCATACGGATCACCTGATGTTAAGCGATTACCGTCGCCCATGAACACCTGCAACTCCAGGGGCTTCACAGGTGCGCTGCCGGCCTTTTAGAGCGAGATATGCCCTTTTCTTGAAGGTTTGTAGGTCATATTACAATATTATTAATACTCTAATGACTATACATTAATTTATGCTGTAAATTATATTAAGAGTTAGTTATTTTGGAACAATGATTAAGTTCTCTGTATCATCATAGGACAATTTCAGGAGCGCTTCCTGAAGTTGTTTTTTTTAGCGCAGGTATAAGTTAGGGGGTAAATAGCCACTATGGCGTTAAGTTGGTTATATAGAAGAGGCCCTAAAAATACATAAAAACGGGAAGAGAACGCATGCTTCATTAAACAGTTATGGGAACAAATTCTATCCTTCTAAACGGACTACACTGTGTACAGTTATATGCATATCACATTCGTATAACTCAGTTCCTAATAAAATTATAATTAAGACATTTAAGGATTTAACTAGTTTAGATAACCAGTTTACATAAGTGGTAAAAATACCTTAATAACACCAAGGGTGCAATAAACGCAAAGGCGTACTGTCGTTGTTTGAGAATGTCCAACCAAAATGTCCAATCCATAGAGCCCTTACACTGTGACGGCGATCCCGTGTCAATAGGATCGCGATGGGACAAGTGGCCGCGAGGCCTAGAAATATATAAGTGCTAACCCTAGAAATAAATATATAACAAGGTGAAAATGCTTTCATCGTTCAGATAACCATCAAGGCAAAATTGTGGAATCAAATTAAACATACAAAATAATAGGCAAAGAGATTAACATGTCTAGGAATCCTTATCATTAAATAATCCTCTAAATTGTAGCATTGTAGTAACTATTCAGCATTAAGCAGTTTTAATATGAAACTTAAATTCAAATAACGTAAGTCAATAAGTTTTCGTGGTAAGTTATTAACATTGTTTTCAATTGTTTGTATTGAGCTCATATGCTCAATCCTACTTATAAATGTTTTACCATTTTTTTGAGGTCTTAGATTTGGGACCGTAAACCTATGTATATCGTATGTCTATCAAATAGAAAAAGAAAGAAATAGAAATATTCTTTATGCAATTTAAGTCCTTATAGAACATTTATGAATGTCAAATAATTTATGTAAGCTACCGCTACAAAGCTATGAAAATCAAATTTTTGCGAGTAAAGGTGCAAGTTTTTACGTACAAACATAATACAATCAAAAGGGTATTGAGATGCTACCGTTAAAACCCTTGAAGAATACTCTAAAAGAGTCAAGTGATCTAAGGCCATAGATGGCTCGGATTGCCTTTTCCTGCAATATGGAAATAGTTTGTAAATCGGCACCGGACCCCCACAGTAATAGACCATAATATGACATCAGACTAAAATAAACAACTAAAATAAACCAGTCTGCAGTCTCAAATATCAGTCAGAATCCTTATTTTCCTTACTGCGTAGGCAGCTGAGCTAAGTCTTCCTACCAAGGTAGCAATAAGGGGGCTCCACTGCAATTTTGAATCCAGAGTGATGCCTAGAAGTTCATAATTTAAATAGGCTCGTTATTTATGACTATATTAATATTGACCTGCCTTACATTGGGTATTGTGAACTTCACACATCTAGTTGGTCCGAATTAAAAGCTAAGATATTAAAAATGAACCAGTATAGCACTTGGGAGAGAGTGTTATTTACGTCGTCAACATTTTCTTTTGTCTATCAACCTCAAAAATCAAGGATGTTTATTATAAATTTGTCTGAAGTTTTATAATGGTATAATTTTACTACACTGCATCATATCGGGAAATACACCGTCGTCAACACATATATTGGATTTGAATATCAATGCTACATGGGGTGCGATACATGCTGTATTATATTTTCAGTATATCTACGGAGAGACCCAATAAATCCTCAGTTGGTTATGAAACCAACATGAACATGCAACACCAACATTTAAACATGAGTTTAAATTGTTTTAAAAATATCAGCACTGATATGAGTAAATTTAAAAGTAGTTTTACATTCATCAACATGTGATTTGAGCAGAGAAGCAGCAAGATGCGCGCTTGAGTTCAGTTGTTGGTGGTGGTGACTGCTATACTAGAAAAGACAAACTGAAATTAGGCTTCTTCTGGGAATGCACGCTACATCTTAGACCTCATTATCACTTTCCATCAGGTGAGATGAGGTCAAGTGCAAACCCATCTTATATAAAAAAAAAAAAAAAAAAAAAAAAAAAAAAAAAAAAAAAAAAAAAAAATGTTTCTGTTACTTTAGAGTGCCTTAAATGGCCCAGTCACTGAATTTAATTTTAGAAGTATATAATTTAATTGTTTCCTTTGTGGAAATCTCATTAAATTTCTTTTCATTTCATCATAAAGTGTATTAGCATTTACATCATTATAGAATAATACAGGCATCTTTCTATACATAATCTCTTCAAATTTTCCTTACGGTTTACTGTGACTGGTCGGCAAACAAAAACTACCTACACGAAGAGGCTACATATTCCAACTGTGTTATCTGTTCACTATGATCTGAATTTATAAAGTTTATTATGCACTTGTCTAATAGGTCATAATTACAGACTATGTTATCCAAACAAGTAGCTTTGGCGGGGGTAATCCGCGTCAGTTCGTTAAAAGATGACGTAAGTTAAACGATTTGATACGATTCAGAAAACGCATAGAATTCTACAAATTATCTAAAATATTTCTTCCATAATGTATTCAAATGAAACAAAATTCCCAGACGGGGGCCTGTATATACGGACAATGACATTGTCGTTCAAGCTCAACACAAGCAAGCTAAATAAGTAGTTCGCTTAAGTGGAAGTGAAACAGTCTCTTTGAATCAGTGTCCCACCTCTGATTGCCGATTTTCTCATAAAAAGTACTGACGCTATAGTTATCTATATTAATAACTAATGGCTCACTTGGTTTCGGGACAGTAGCGACACTGTCTACCGGTGGGTGGCGTTGGGCGCTGATTGCTTCGCGCTGGTGCTACGTATTTTCGGTTGTATATAAGATTTACCGTGTCTCTAAAATTTATCTACATTTTTATAAATAGTATAGATTAATTCATACTGCCTAAACCAATGTTCGGTAATACATAATACGGACATCCATTTTATTTAAAAATAATTTGAGATCAAGTGTTTTGCCAGAAAAACCCTCTTTATTCTGATGAATAAGGTTTGGGTAATTAGGGTGTATATTGGTTTGCTAGAGGATTCCTCTAAGGTCTCAGATTGTAAATTAAATTTATTTTTGGAAGTACCTCCAAAGTCGGAATAAACAGTTTATTAAGATTATCCGCTAACAAAGTAGCTAATACTCATTTAACTTTATTCGACAAAGGGAAAATTTGGCCAGTAAACAAAAACGTATTGTCAATAAATTTGATAGTATCAAAAAAAAAAAAAATACAAATAGTGACACACTATGTAATGATAATTGTGTCAGGTTGTAAAATGTACATATTTAAAAAATGAATACTGTTAATGTGGCTAAGTGTGTAGTACCTACCTAGGGAAAGGGAAGACACACAAAAATATATTTTCTGATTTCTGAATTATTGACTAATTTCTAATGCACTTCCAATAATACTTAAGTACGATTCCTTACCAAATTTACACCATGTCATCTTGTCAATAATTTGCTCTAACGACGCATAAGGCATACAATAAAATTGGTGACAGTACATTTACATTGGTTATTTAGAAGAGGCTCATAACCAACTCCTATACTGTTAGGCAATTGTAATTTTGTAACATTATTAATCTTATTTACTAAGTTGATAGTATCCGAGGGCTGAGGTTCATCTTCTACCTGGTCAGCGAGGCCGGGCCCTGTCGCTGGATGACAATTACACTGTGACAAATAAAGCGGTTCGCAGCGAGAGTGTATTAGCTTATTTGTCCTGGGGCCGAGTTGTATTTCGACACCTCCTACGTATATTATCGTAACTGACTTTAATAAACTTTACAGTACAGCTGTTTAAAGATTCTCTAGCATATGATTGAGGTTCATGATGTCAAATATACTCATTTAAGAACAAAAATTGGTACAGTGGCCAGCACATCAAGTTACTACACTTTGACCTTGAGCGCATCGAAAGATGAACGGAGAAAATCGCACGAAAGAGACAAATAGCGTTGGGCAGATTCTACTTCACTAGTTTCGTGCCGCCCAGTGCAGCCCGCAACGCGAATTAAACCTTATTTTGCTACGCTAAAAGACCAAACTTATTATTAGATAGACAATGTTTGAAAAACTTAACAAGCAAACGGGCTACTTAAAGCGGGGAATTCAAAATTTGACATTTGGCACTTTGAAATACTTGACATCTACTTTAGAGATAACGATTCGATTTTTATTTACAACATTGTAAGAATTAGCTTTGAAATCTGTAAATGATGTTAAATACCTATATTGTTTCATTAACCTTCAGCTATGACTGTAAATTTGCTTATTCAGGAAAACTATAGTGTATTAATTGGATATAAGAAGGGTCTACTTTTATTTCGGATTTTTTTATATCACAATATTGAATTGCATAACATCGAATGGCAGAAACTTCATTTCGCCGAAAATATTTTGGCTCGTATCATTAAGCATAACTCAAAACGCATAATTTTGTAAGGTTGAATCATCTTTAGGTATGCCTAAGGTAAGTTCAATATCCATAATTATGAAACGACTGAACTTTTATACGCAGAAAGTTTACATTTAGAATCATCCTTAGGTATACTTTTCTTATGGTTACCTATCTTAAATTCGAATTTTTTTAGTACGAATTTCATTTTCTATGTTATTAAAACAAATAAGTTTATACAACAATTACTTAAAAATGTATTTCTATTATGATTTTCGATCATTAATTTGACAAGTAATGTGGCTCAGGTGAAGCATGCATGCAACCGGGCATGCATGCAGGCATTCAAGTATGCAGCATGCATTGATTCTGTCACGGCTCCGGTGCTGCAAGGCTTCGGCGGTCCCACGCGAGCTTATCGTCGCAGATGATTCTTGCTCGTGACATATATATGACATATGAATCGCCAATTATAAATATGATCACATTGTGATGATAATAAGTTAAAATTCATTAAATTAACATTTATTATATTCATAGAATAATTTCGTATTTCTTACAAAAATCGTAGAACAGAAAATTTTATTGATTACAAATTCGAAGATAATGCTTATTGCTGCTGCAACTTTCTCACAAAGACTCGTGTCGTTCTCGGGAATGCAAGCATGATTTCTATCTCGGCTCCGGCGCTGCGAGGCTCCGGTGATCCCACTCACAGCTCATCGTCGCAGAGGGTTTTCGCTCATCACCGCAGTTTAGACTAACAAACCATCTGCTCCTCAGTACGCGGGCCGCCTCACCCCTCCGCGCTTACGCGGGGTTGTATTACATCTAGGGGTAGGGCAGACAAGACTACGTGGAGTCGGTTATGCAGCGATTCGTTTTTGACAAAACAGTAATATTCAATTTTATTATAATAAATATTACAATTTTATTTAATACTAGCGGCCGCCCGCGACTTCGTACGCGTGGGGTTAATTATTGACACTTACCGTCATATTTTGGACAATCCACACAATGTATTTTTATAAATTGTAGCCTATGTGTTATTTTGATGTATAAGCTATATTGTGGTAAAGTTTCATTCAAATCCATTCAGTAGTTTTTACGTGAAAGAGTAACAAACATCCATACATCCATACATCCTTACAAACTTTCGCCTTTATAATAGTAGTAGGATATATTACAGTAATATAATATTAAACTAGCTTTTGCCCGCGACTTCGTTCGCGTGGACTTCAGGTTCGTAGAAACCTCAAAAATTGTAGCCTATGTGTTATTCTGATGTATAAGCTATATTGTGGTAAAGTTTCATTCAAATCCATTCAGTAGTTTTTACGTGAAAGAGTAACAAACATCCATACATCCATACTTACAAACTTTCGCCTTTATAATAGTATAGTAGGATTATAAGTATACTATTGTAAAGAGCGATATGCTATTAAAAATATCCTATATGAAATTTTGTCATTCATAGTATGCCAAGTGAAATTCTACCAAATAATAGTTCGACTTAATAATAAAATTATCCTAAATGAAATTCTGCCTTCTTCATAGTATGCCAAGTGAAATTCTACTCAATAACATTTCGACTAAATAAACGATATGCTAAACGAAAATATGCAAAATTAAAATTTGGATAAGAAAATTATGCTAAATAAAATTCTACCTTCAAGTGTGCGATTAAAAATTCGGCCTAAAACATTCGACCAAACAACTATTATCCTAAAGATTTTTTTTAGGAATACCTACGACAGATGATTTGTAAACGTTCGTAAAATTATCTTTTGCACGTTTTACGATTGAGACTAGAGTCACCACATCTCAGCGTGTTATTCCCGGTTGCGTCCAAAGCGGTCGCTTCGGAGTCCGGGGCACGCTTTGACAATGATCCAGGATTTGGGGAGTCTGGCAATTACAATGAAGCGACTGCCTTCCGACCTTTGCAACCCTTCAGCAGGGGAACCAGACCATCCGATTCACGGTTACACGTTTCAGAGACGTGCAGGTTTCTTCACGATGTTTTCCGAAGGACACGAATCCTGCAACCCACCAAAAATCCCGCAACCCAATCGCATATAAGCGAGGTTTCAGGGCCGTAACCCGGAAGTTTGGAGAGAAGCGAACAGAGTAGTAGACAAGTGATGACTTAGAACACTTCTCCGACCATTGGCGAACCATTGCTTCAAATAGAGTCCAATGGAGACTTTTAGGGGAGGCCTTTGCCCAGCAGTGGGACAAAGGTAGCAGACGAGCAGGCGGATCATAGACACCTGCAACACTAGTGGAGTCGCAAGTGCGCTGCCAACCTTTTATCTCCTTCCCCCTCCCCCCTCCGGGTGGGCCTCCGGTACCCTCACTCACTCGGCGTACACAGGTGCGGCTTCACGCCAGTTTTCTGTGAGGCAGTGGCATCACTCCGGTCGAGACGGCCCATTCATGCCGAAGCGTGGCTCTCCAACAATCACCATACTTCGCTATAGCATCTTCCCAGAAGTGTGATACGAACGCTAGAATATCACCTGTGGAGCGTTTCGGTCTAAAACCATATTGTCGGTCATGGAGTAGCGAATGATCTTTTAGGTAGCGGATAAGTTAAGTGTTAAACTATCCGCTCAAATACTTTTTACAATATTCAAAAACAACTCAAGAGACATGATTTGTTTCTTAAACCTACTCAACAACCGCAACGGTTTTTAATTTTACAAAAGTGTTTCAAAGCACTTAACGCATTTAAAAAAATCTACCAAGTTCAATTGGTTATTTAGCAAAAACATTCTATGTCTCTTAAAATGTTTTATGTGTGTAGTGTGTTTACAGTTATAAGATGAGTGAGAGATGAGGGAAAGTTAATGTGCGAAACAAACCCAATGATAGTCGATCAAACACTGATTTTATTCATAAGTAGATATTAAAAGCTAACTAACCAGACGTAGGTAAACAATAATTATAACCGCGTTATTGACCTAAATTCTGAGTCATCGACATTATACCTATTGTGCGGTCACTAACCCGTACAAGGTGTAAATAAGCAATAGAAAGTTTTGCTATAAAAAAATCTGTCTTTTCTCGTAATAACGACTATATTTTTCTATTTTTTAAAATAAAATGAGTTAAATTAAGTAATTAACTTTAATTTATTATCAAACATGTCCAACTTTTCAAAAATCTCCATACAAAGTATTTAAAACTTGTTCTGAATTTTCAAACGCCATTTTCTCGGAATGACAGTCATGTGGGTTAACACACTATTGCTTATTTGCGTCCATTTATGAATGTCAAATTTTATAATCTACCTACCGCTTATTCGGAAGGTTATTATTCCACCGAGAAGAATCAGAAGAAACTCAGTAGAACTTAAATCTTTTCAGATTTTAATCATAAAATTTATGAAGAATTTAATAAAATTAACATTTTATAACACAGTGTAGGTGAACAGTTTATCATTTCCACAAATTCTTGTCATTTAGGTATTCTTCAACTGTGTAATAGGCATTTGCCATCAAATAAGATTTAACTTGAGATTTAAATTTATGTATGGGTAAATCAACAAGGGTTTGTGGTAATTTGTTAAAAAATTTGCGGGCAGCAACATTTTTTTCCGGCTTCTTTTAATCTCCGCGGCACGGTGTCCATTGAAATCTACAACAAAGGAAATTGTCTAAATATGTAACTTTAAAACTAATTTAAACACTTTTTTACGGACAATGTCGTTTAAGTTTTTAATCTCTCTGATAAAAATTATCTATTGTGAAGGTAATTGTTCGGTTACATCACTTTTTAAAATCACTGACGTAATCGTAAATGTTTACAATACTTAGGTATTATTATATATGCAGGTGTGCAAAGAAGGTAGCAGCAAAGTTTTTAAAGCAATTGTTCGTCTCCAACTTTGATCATACTATATATATATATATATATATATATATATATATACATAAAATAATATGTCACGTTGAATAAAGCAGTTAAAACTATGCAGTACCTATATATAATAAACAAAAATGAGTAATAAATAAATTAATTAATGTAGGATGGTGGGGCAAGGAAACCGTTTTAGTATATCTTCTTGTATTTAACAATAATATTCTTCCCATCTTTACATCTTCCGTCGTCCGCGGCCATTCGTCTTCTCCCTCACTCTCACACGTCATCCTAATTCAAACATCGTTCTTTACACGTTCCATATCATGCATCTACCGATCGCCCATACCACACTCGGCCATTCTGCATTCAGTATGCCCTCATACTGCTCTCATACTGCTCTTCCATAAACCTTAAAAACTGTTTACAACTTTATAAAAATCAACATAACATAAAACACATCTTAATAAAAACATACGCATCAAAAAATTTCTTCCTCTTCTTATAATCTTTTACCGCTAACTCTTTAAATTTAGCTCCACGCCACCTACTATCGGCTGGTGTCCTCTTTCGCTTCTGCCTACCCCTCCTCCTTGTCCTGCGGAACGTCCTCTTGTTATCCGTCGTAGACTGCAAACTTCTTTCGGCTTTTTCGATCAAAACTTCTTCGTCGTTATTTTTCTTTATTTTGCTGTCATTTCTGTCATCACCGTTCGTTGGCATTTTTGTTTGCAAAGGCTTGACACTAATGTCATCGATCATCACAACGTCTGAATGATTATAACTTCGCTGACAAAGATTTAAATCATAGATATGCCCTGACACCTAAAAACGAGGCAATATTTTGATGACATGACGTGTGCGTGTCATCGAAAGTCAATATCTATGAGGATAAATTACGGTCAGCAAAATTTTCATACTGGGAACTAAAAATAAAACAATTCCTAAATTTAAAAGCAATTTTACTTATAGGATATTTTATTTCTAAATGTTACACTACATTTATCTATTTGATCGGGTTTGATCACCAAACCGAATAAAGGGTGGTGACTATGCCTAATCCCATCATAGTAGCTATGACTTGACTTCTATGATAAAGGCCTTTGCCCTACTATTCCTTAAGAAAAATTATGAGTAATATTTACTATAATTTAATAATTAATAAATTAACACAACCCCAGATTTAATGTCCTGACTCCGTACTAAATAGCTTAAGCTAAGCTAAGCACTTGTGTTATAGAATAAGACAACAGAAGAAACACAAATATAATACTTGTAACTTTACGACCTAGAAGACCTAGGAAAATCAAACATAAATCATTTTCTTTGAAATGAGAAGAGCAAATTCATTTATTTATTTATTTATTCTTACAAAATCCACAGCTCTTAAATATAATAATTACAGTAAACATATTTTTCTTACAGCCAATAACGGACTTACATTTTATCAACATAACTTTTGTGAACGACTAAATTGTCCAGTTAACCAGTATTCATCCCTTCAATCCCGTTGGATAACTTTGATACATTTTTCTTTTAAACGCGGAAATCTAAAACAATAAACGTTCACTTAAAAATAATACGTAATAATTATTCGCATGTTTATTGATTTCTAGTCGAAATAAAATTGCTATTTTATATCTGACCGCTATTAAAACAATGCCTAACTGCTGTCGCTACCGTACTTTTCTCGGTTATTGTATACCATTAACAAATGAGCTGTTATCAACTGAGTTCTGAGTACTACAGCGGGTCAAAGTATATTGGTCACCGAGATAATGATGTTGTCTCTTTTTGTCTCACATTAATTGCCAATACTACTCTCTCTGTCACGCGTTGGCCGATCAGACTTTGATGTTTTGTCAACAAAATAAAATAAATTAAATAATTGATAAAATATAAATACTTACGAGTCAAATGTTACACCATTCGCTTTATTTGAATTTGTAGTATTTTTCTTGCACAATAAAAAGGCACACGAAGGTATTTTGAGTGCTTTTTCCTGTCAAAAATCCAGGCAGCTGTATCGTCCAACTGTCACCGTGTGCAAACGGCAACTATAACGCGCTAATCCCAGTTGAGTTACACTAGGTTATTTGAGCTTCGACTCAAATCGGCGCGGTCCAAGTATGGCGAAGGCATATCTATGATTTAAATCTTTGTTCGCTGAATGTTTTTATCTTCCAGCTGCTGTTCAAGTTCCACGCTCATGCTCTCTTTGGATTTTTCGCCTAACTCACTTTCCGACTCAGATAGCTGTTCAGTCGTGCTCACTTCTGGCTCCTCGTGCAAACATCCACCAACATCTACATCCTCGCCGCTCTTACAACATTCACTCACATCATCTTCTGTGTATTCACTTTCATCGTCATAAAATCCGCATCTTTCACTCTCGTAAACACAATCTTCACACCGCCAAACAGGGTGAAATGGCGAACATTGGGGGAGGCCTATGTCCAGCAGTGGACTGAGACAAGCTGATGATGATGATGATTCTAAAGCTATATTTTTTAATAAATAGAACAAAATAAAATAACTCACCGTTACGCCAGTTTGGTCACAAATATCCTTTACTCTGTAACCACTTCTTCTAAGCGCAATTATTCGCTCCCTTTCAACTCTTGAGATTTGAGGCGCCATTTTCAATGAAACAGATTTATTCAATTTAAGATAGATAAAATTTTAAATTTTGATAACTGCTCTATTTGAAGTGACAATCTTAGCCTAGTGATAGGACTCGAACCACATTCGATTTGAATCGTGACGGTGAAAACTCGACTCGATGACCGCTCGCGCCGCGAGTCGGCATTATAGGGTAGGTATGTTGTGCATTTTTTTTGTGAAGAATGAGGTATAGTCAAAAGTTTATACACTCATTCTGGTGAAGGTAGTCGTTGTATAATTTTTGGGGATTATTTGAAAGTCAAGACTTTTTGGGAAAAGTCAATTAGTAATATTCAAATCGATGCGATGATTCGAATTACGCGTCAACTCGATTCTAGTTTTACCTATCGATTTGAGTCCCATCTCTAACGTACGCGCAGGCGGTGTGGCTTACCATCGATGAAACCATTCTATTGGCGCTCAGCTTATGTCAGATCAACCATTGGCTAATTTAGGCATACTGTAGAAAATCCACCAATAATATCAAAGCGACTTTCTTTCTAACACAACTGATGCGTCGTAGTTATAGTTATGTATAATGGGTAACCTGATGTGCTGCCGTGTGTACATAGATACATTTTTGTGAATGGCTTAATACCTATAAAACGGTTTCTTAATTTTTTTGCTAGATTTCCTAAAAAGTCACATACGATACTTTTCCTTGGAAATTATCAATCGTATTTCATTGTATGTAATACTTACTACACTTTACGTTGACTTTTAAGCAAGATTAAAGAATGTATGTTACATCCATCCATCCATACTTACTAATATTATAAATGCGAAAGTAACTCTGTCTGTCTGTCTGTCTGTTACTCTTTCACGCCAAAACTACTGAACGGATTTAAATGAAATTTGGTATACAGATGGTCTAGACCCTGAGAAAGGACATAGGCTACTTTTTATTGCGAAAAAGGGGTTGTAAGGGGTTAAAAGTGGAGTAAAAAGTTACTTTTCCACGCGGACGAAGTCGCGGGCGGCTGCTAGTTTACGATAATTTACACCGATAAAAATCAACAAATATGTATTGTAAGTTATAATTAGGTACTACTATATGCTATGAAACAAAGTAATTTACATAATTGTATCGTAAATTTCATAAAGCAGGAATAGTTAAAATTAAAATAACGTCATTAAATAAAATATTGTCATCATCATCATCATCAACCTGTCCACTGCTAGACATAGACCTCTCCAAATGCTCGCCACTTTGATCGATCTTCGTCTACTCGCATCCAGCTCCAGCTAGCCCTCTTGCGCAGATCGTCACTCCATCTGGCCTGAGGGCGTTCTACACTACGTTTACCAAGACGTGGTATCCACTCCAGAACCCTTTACCCCAACGGTTGTCAGTTCTGCGTCAGATATGGCCAGCCCCCCGCCACTTCAGCTTACTAATCGGGTGAGCTATGTCGATAATTTTGGTTCTCTGCCGGATCGGCTCGTTTCGGATTTGATCACGCCGAGAAATGCCGAGCATAGCTCTTTCCATAGCACACTGAGCGACTTTAAACTTGTAGACTAACCGTGCTGTTAGTGTCCACGTTTCGGCCCTGTATGTCATGACGGGTAGGACGCACTGATTATTGACTAGACGTCTTTAGGCACTGTGGAATCGATGATGAGAACGTAGTAGTAGACTCGACGTAGTTTTCCCAATGCTGCCCAAACCAGCTGGATTCTTCTTTTCACCTCATCTTCAAAGTTGTTTCGACCCGCAATGTCTGCCCGAGGTACACATCTGTATCTGCATCGCTTCTGCCAATATGACGATGTCATCTGCGAATCTCAAACACATCCTTTCCAGTTCAGCGTCTTGAACACATCCTCCATTGCATTTGTGAACAATTTCGGGGAGATGACATCCCCTTGTTTCACTTCTCGATGCAATGGTTATAGGTTTTGTACTTAGACGGACATAATGGCAGCTTCGAGACATCTCATCACTTCACCAATCTATTTGGCAACGCTGCAGGGACTCCAGACCAGACCAGATTTCAACCAAGTCAAAGGCCTTCTCATAGTCCACAAAAGATTATACTCCTCGGGCTTCTGTATAATCAGCCGCACTGTGTGAATGTGGTCTATGGTGCCATATCCGCTCCAAAATCCAGCCTGTTCCGGTGGTTGGAATTCGTCAAGTCTTTTCGCAAGACGGTTCGTGATCACTCTTGAGAATAGCTTATAAGCGTGACTTAGAAGCGAAATGGGTTGATAGTTCTTCAGCAGGCTTTTGTCACCCTTTTTGAAGAACATAACGACCACACTACTTCTACTCCACGCCGCCGGAGTTCTCCTTTTAAATAAGACATCATTAAAAAGCTTTTGGAGCTCCTTCAGTACGGGTTTGCCTCCAGCTTTGATCAGGTTTGTTGTTACGCCATCTTCTCCAGGGGTTATTCCGTTTTTGAGCTACCCAAGAGCAATCCCGATTTGGCCAACACTGATTTCCGGCAGGTTTTCGGTGAAGTGACGTGTTAATTTGTCTTGAGAGTCCTTATTTTCAGGACCAGGTTGAGATGCATGGCTAACTGCCCGCTTTGAGGCAACCATTTCTCCACTTGCTGTAGTCAGCTTCGTCAGGCGGCTTCTTCCGAGAGAAAAAAAATAAATTTATGTATTTTGTAATAAATGCAATCCAAAATGAACTCTCCAAAAATTTAACAAAAGTGTATCATACATAGTGTAGGTGAACAGTTCATCATTTCCACAAATTCTTGTCATTTAGGTTCTCTTCAACTGTATAAAAGGCATTTGCCATCAAATAAGTTTTCACTTGAGATTTAAATTAATGTATGGGTAAATCAACAAGAGTTTGTGGTAATTTGATAAAAACTTTAATGCTCATCACGACAAATTGATTACCAATTTTACGAAGTATGAGATTTGGAACAGAAAATTGGTGTTTATTTTTGGTGTTTAGGCTATGCTTATAAGATTTCTTCGGAAATAAGTTTAGATTTTTGTATACATACATTATACAATCAAAAATATACTGTGATGCCCTAGCATAAATAGATATAAATCATTGTTTTACTTATATTACCTAGACTTAACTTATTTTATACCGTGGGTGAAATATTATTGTTTTCAAGTAATATCTCAGAATCAGACAGTAAACACATAATTTAATTTATCTCATCAATATCAGCATCAAATGGTAGTAGGGATTCTGTATAAAAAGAGAAGAAATATTTTATAACTAATGTTTTTCTAAAAGTATACTGTAGTAAAATATTTTGAGTGCCGAAGTAAACTATTGTAAGTTTAATTTAAGATAAAAAAACAAAAATATATTCCAAAGTAAAATGTCGTAAGTAAACATACGGACCTCATTTATAAAAAAAATCCATTGTAAAATATCGTAACTAATACTTACGACATTCTGTATATGACTGAAAACAAAGTACATTATAGTAAGTAATACTTACGATAGTTTACTATGGGTACAGTACGATAGTTGAATGTATAACTGATTCGCATTTATTTATCACATTATATGAGTTTAAAATATTACTTGCCCTCATCTCGACTATAACTCTCAACGGCAATGTAAGTAATCGTTACTGCTAGATGCGATCCACTCGCCGTCCTCTCGCCTCCGCGTATAGTGTGGAATCTGCGCTATACTATATTTTACTTCGACGTAGATGAACTTACGATTATTAGCAGCCTCAATATCTTCGGTTCTAATATGTTAAAAAAATTTTTGATCAGCTAAAATAATATATTCGATTATAAAGTATGTAAAAATATAGAAATGTCATTTTCGCATATTTGTTGGTTACGATATTTTACGTAGGAGGTGTCGATTTATCGGTCATACGCTGTAACGACCGGTGCAGCCGCGAGATGTCACCTGGCAGCTCCTGCGTGTCGGTTTCGTATTTAAACTTACAAACTCTCATCTAACTTTTACTATATAATCCTAGAGTATCATGTAAGTCTATACGTTGTTTTCTCAATAATAAGTTATTTGCATTTTTGTTTCCTAAAAAAGCTTTCTGTTCTTAAATTCTTAATACAAGTATAATCATTTATTTTAATTTTTTTTAAAAGATGAGGAGGATATTATCTATTCTGATTGAGTAACATGTTAAACAGTTTATAAAAATAAATTTTGCTAGAATCATAGATAATAGAAAAAATTGTGACTATAAAATATTGATTAGGAATCAATAATGATTGTTATGAGGTTCGACTCAGTTTTGTTAAAAAGGAAAAGGTGTGACGTATAATAAAGGGCAAGTTGTGACGCGCGGGCGCACGGAGCGGAGGGGGCATTACCCGGCCAGCCGCCGACCCGAACGGACGCGCGTGCACAGCTTGGTGAAACGTATATCTGTGTTTTATTGAATATCCGACAGGACACCACAATATTCTTAAGCTTTCAGCATGTGAACTTATTATAAATCATAAAAATTCAATAAACATGATGAATACCTTGAACACCTTGAAACATGATGAGCACCTTTGTGCTTTCTGCTTGACCCAAAGGTTGACTGGTAGAGAATGCCTCTTGGCATTAAGTTCGCCTATTGTACGAAGTTTTGTGCAATAAAGTTTTAAATAAATAAAAATAAATGGACTAATTTATTTTATTTACTTTTACCAATGTGTTAACTACGATTTCCCCGCACATTTATCTTATAATCGTTGCTGTAAACATCCTACACCATGTTAAACCTAAATCGCAAAGAATGAAGCTGTGAAACATAATTGAAGATCAAACGAACTTAACAAGTGAAGTTCGATCATAATTATGTGAGCAGCATCATTCGATGCGATTTACCAATTCCCTCCCAATACATAGGTACCTACCCTCGAATACGATTATAAATAAATGAAAGCAGTATTTAGGTATAACTTTAAACAAAATGACGACTGTGAGCGTCCGACTATAACTGTGGTGGGGTGATAGGGTTGCCAACTTAATAAAAAAAAAAAATGAACTTATCGTGCCAGGCCTATGGTAGATGGCGCTACTACACCATGTTAAACCTAAATCTAGACATGTGTAACTCAGGAGTGATTGGGACTAAAAGATGTATTCCTTGCAAAATCTATACTAATATACTAATATACTTACTAATTACTAATTACTAATATTACTAATAATATAATAAAGCTGAAGAGTTTGTTTGTTTGTTTGTTTGTTTGAACGCGCTAATCTCCGAAACTACTGGTGCGATTTGAATAATTCTTTTTTTGTTGGATAGTCCATTTATCGAGGAAGGCTATAGGCTAAATAACATTACGCTATGACCAATAGGAGCAAAGACAGAGCGGTAAATGTGTAAAAAACGGGGAAAATTATTCATTTTTGAAGGCTTTCTTTGCGTGCGCTGCGCAAACGGTTCAAGATACACAAAAAATATGTACCTATGAAAGAATTATTCCTCTATACATGATCTAAAAAAAAGTCCCCGACGGCATATAGCTATCTTTTAAGGTTTAGTCACAATGACCGTTTTTATGGTACCAAATTTGGTCGAAATAATTTGTTTAAGTTGTATCAACATAATAATATTAAGGGGGTTGTAAGGGGTTAAAAGGGGGGTAAAAAGTTACTTTTCCACGCGGACGAAGTCGCGGGCGGCCGCTAGTACTTAATAACTCCGTAACTCCTTTACTTCCTTTCTAACTCTTTACATCTTTAACTCCCAATCAACTCCGTAACTCAAAAGACTTGAACAATACAACTAAATAATTTTGTACTTTATTGCAACGTTGGTAGGGTCAGTTTTCTCTCGAACTCCGCGACGCGTTCCAATCATGCTCCATCCCTTTTCGTCTCATAAAATCCCGCTATGACGATTTCACTCACTCCTATACGATCGAATCCAGTCTCGCTCACTAACTCTTTTACATCTTCAAGTCTTTTGAGTTACGGAGTTGATTGGGAGTTAAAGATGTAAAAGAGTTAGTGAGCGAGACTGGATTCGATCGTATAGGTGTGAGGGAAATCGCCATAGCGGGATTTTATGAGACGAAAAGGGATGGAGCATGATTGGAACGCGTCGCGGAGTTCGAGAGAAAACTGACCCTACCACTGTTGCAATAAAGTACAAAATTATTTAGTTGTATTGTTCAAGTCTTTAGAGTTATGGAGTTGATTGGGAGTTAAAGATGTAAAAGAGTTAGTGAGCGAGACTGGATTCGAACGTACAGGAGTGAGTGAAATCGCCATAGCGGGATTTTATGAGACGAAAAGGGATGGAGCATGATTGGAACGCGTCGCGGAGTTCGAGAGAAAACTGACCCTACCACTGTTGCAATAAAGTACAAAATTATTTATGTAGTTGTATTGTGTTTCGTTATTCGCATCAATCACTTCATTCAAGTCTTTTTAGTCTTTTGAGTTACGGAGTTAGTTGGGAGTTAAAGATGTAAAAGAGCGATATAACTCTTTTCTTCAAAAGAGTTATAACTCCTTAGTCTTTTAAAAGAGTTATTTCGCGCATGTCTACCTAAATCGCGTCGAATGAAGCTGCTCACATAATTATGATCGAACTTCACTTGTTAAGTTCGTTTGATCTTCAAAAAATAAGTTGATAGTCTTAAATATTTTCTTAATACAATGATTTAGAGTATGTAATGTTTATAAGCCTATGCAAATAAAGATTATTTTGATTTGATTATGTTCTAATTGACATTTCATGAAAAATAAGAATATCGCACTCTTAATAAGATAACGACCTAACTCAAAATTTCGGAAAAATGAGTTTTCGTGAAAAAACGACCTTATAGACCAAGGGCCACAGCATACTTCTTAAAAAATCAACTTTATTCTGTAAATAATAACGTATAAAGTACATGAGTCACTATCTTTCCCGCCCCGCACACTTCATTCGTTCATCGAATATCGACCAATTCAGTTTTGGGGCGGCGGTTTCGCGCGAGGTTTGTGTCAAACGCCGGCAGATTTGGAGATGCGTCAGTGTTTTACTAAACAAATCGGTAAGTTTGTTAAATATTTATCATTATAATATTGACTGGTTTTGGAATAGGTCTTTGTTTTAGTAACTTTCTCTCAGTTGATACAGGCTCAACTTGAATTGAGTCTTTATTTTATTAAAATGTACTGTAGGATCAATGACAAATTATTACTTAGGTCTATGTTTTATTTGAAATCGTTCACGAAATATAACTCAAATCAAATTTGGTCTCTGTATTGTTAAAAAATTACGAAAAAGTTTTGTAATGTTTGAATTTAGGTCTTTGTTTCATAAAAAAACTGAATAAATCGAAGTTATAATTAAAAATAGGTCTTCGTAGTATTAATATAAGGTTGGAATTTTTACTTTAAGTCACAGTGTTGTTTAAGTTTATTCTTTCGTATCTCAGCTTTTCGCTGAAATTTAAATTTACGCTAATACTATCGTACGGATTTCAAAGACATGGCTTTGAAATCGCGCGGTTTCATGTCAAGATCTGAACGCGTAGGTATACCTCGCCCGCGTCCGTTCGTATAAAGTTGGAATAATGTTAGATTATTAATATAACCATGCAAAAGTGCCCATTTACGTTGATTTGCTTACTGTGCGTATCACCGCGCGTGATGAGTGTAATAATTTGTGTCGACTACACACAGTAGTTGTATTGGCTAAATAAACACCCATGGCTGTATTCCTTAAATTAAATAGTCAAGTTCTATTATTTACGTTTTAAACGATCTATTACTTAAACTGACAAGTCTATAATGCTAATTATAAACTTAGTAATTTAATTTAAACTAACATTTACTAATACATTACATACATTACACATAACATTTTACATTTTTTTCCTTTATTCAGATAACAGACATAATGGAGAACCAGCAAACAAAACAATATTCTAAAATATAAAATATAAATAATAAAGCTGTTACTGTAAAAGCTCGAAGTACGGTAAATCATAAGATTTACTAGTAAGTCTTAGGATTTACCGACATGAGTTGGTCAATGTAAGTACACACATCAAAAGTGTTGCTACTATTATGGTTAATTTTACTAACTTTTTTGTATCGCTAATAATGCTGTTTAGTGAGTTTTAACATTAAAATAAGAAACATTGTTTAAAATTCGTTAATAAGAAGAAAATCGATTGTCAATGTGAATTTGTATAAAACAGTACTAGCGGTTTGACAATATCATTACAATATCTGCATCAGAACCGATCCAATTTACATTATTATGGAAAGACGACATAATTTAACCTGAGAAGAGATGATGCGAGCCGTCGGAATGTTGGAAGCTGGTTCCAGGCAACGTGCTGTGGCTTTCGCTTTTAACACTACACAGAGCGTCATAAGTCGCCTCTGGAGGCGCTATTGCATGACGGGCATAACGGGCAGCGTGGTCGGGCGACATTAAGGGCGGTCTCGCATCACGACTCGGAAACAGGATCGGTATATCCAAAATACTGCTCAACGGTATCGTATCATGACCGCCGTAATGTTATTTACGAGGCGCCACAGCTCCTTAGGTTTGCTAATAAGCGATCAAACAATCCTATATCGTGTACGAGAAGTGGGTCTGCGATTCCGAAGACCGCTGAGAGGTCCATCTATATCACCCTGCAGTCGCAGGACCCGTTTACGATGTTGATGATGAAAATAGTTTATGTACTTGAGTAAATAAATGAGTATTGCTAGAGCGAGACAGGTGTAGGTCGTCGTGCGACAGTGGCGCCGCCGCGACGGCGAGGGACGTCGCGGGGGCGCCCGATAATTGAGCGTTCGCGCAAATCGTACTGGTCGGGGCCCACAAAATTAGTATATAGATCGGTGGGTCCCGGCCAAAAGCATGCTCTCGTCTCCACCAGGAGGTTCTCGACCTCTCCAGTAGTCTCGCCCTGGCACTACTACCTAGCCAGACAATCGTGTCTTGTTTCTTACCTACCTGGACCAGCTTACAGGTGCACAGTGCTGCACACGCATGGTGAATTAAAATCTTTATACGAAGATGGAATAACAGTAACTTCTGATGTATTGAGTATAACCGGGTTATAATAATTTATTAAAGATAATGAAGAAAAATAATTACAGATAAAAAGTAGTTACCATTTAAATATTAACTTAGTTCTCCTTTTGCAGCACCTTCTTTTCTGACCCCTGAGCTATTGAGTATAACCGGGTTATAACAATTTATTAAAGATAATGAAGAAAAATAATTACAGATAAAAAGTAGTTACCATTTAAATATTAACTTAGTTCTCCTTTTGCAGCACCTTCTTTTCTGACCCAAAGGTTGACTAGTAGAGAATGCCTCTTGGCATTAAGTTCGCCTATTGTTTACTTACTTTCTTTTTGGTACAGTTAATATCGCAAAATGTCTTTATTTTATTTTTGTTTGGTTTGCTACCTGTTTATTAGCTCATCCATACTAATCCATACTTATTACTTACTAATATTACTTACTAATATTATAAATGCGAAAGTAACTCTGTCTGTCTGTCTGTCTGTCTGTTACTCTTTCACGCCAAAACTACTCAATGGATTTAAATGAAATTTGGTATACAGATAATCTAGACCCTGAGAAAGAACATAGGCTACTTTTTATTGCGAAAAGGGGGTTGCAAGGGGTTGAAAGGGGGGTAAAAATTACTTTTCCACGCGGACGAAGTCGCGGGCGGCCGCTAGTTATTTATAGTATAGTATCGATACCTAAAAATATTGTCCGGGTTCTTAATCGAATATGACACTTTCAATATTTTTCTGTTTTTAAGCCCTAAGACTAGTACAAATATGCCTACCTTGTGGTGCAATTAAGGCGATATTAGAACAATATTAATTGTTAGGATAATTAGCAGCGCACTTGTGATACCACTGGTGTTGCAGGTGATCCATCGGCTCGTATGCCACCTATATCATAAAAAACTATTGTTGTTGCACTTAGTGCGTTTTTATAAAGATTTATTTTAGATTTTAATACATTTTAGAGCTACATTTTAAGAAATAAATACTTAGTTCAGACTCTTAAAAGATACAACTTATTGAGAGTAAATTTAACATTATAACTATTAGTTGAATCAACACCTATGCTAATTTGTACTTTCCTTTTTTACGTGAACGTTTTCTAATAAAACATTTTAAACAATACTGTTGTTTTTCTAATTAAGTTAAAAGTACCTACACTTATTTCCGAATTGAGTCTTATATTTGTATTAAAAACTTAATAAAACAGTGACCTAAGTAAAAGATGGTCAGAATATTTTGTCAATGTTTCAGTAAAATATTGACCCATTTTTAATTACGTCATAAATTTACTGGTTGGATTTCATAAAATAATGACGCATCTCAAAATAGATTTTTCAAAAATGTTTTTTTATTATTTTGTGTATAAAATTCATTATTATTTTTTAAAATCTAAAAGAATATATTCACAGGCTTAAAACCGTAATTTTCCTTTCTTCTTACTCATCTTAGTTTCGTTTTTTGCCATTTACCAAAACTTAGCAATTTTGAATTGAGTCGTTATCTTATTTAGAGTGCGATATGAATCAATTTAATATTACATTATGATGTATCTGTATGTACACTGTGTTGAGAAAATATACAATATGGCACACAGCTTCACATTGAGATTTTTTTTTATTTTGGTCTACCTTATGTTTGAGACACAAAAACTATTTTTTGGCACTGCAGGGGGTAGCTCGGCGTGACGCCGCTGTACCACAGAATACAATAATTATATTTCGTCGCTTCATTCGAAGATATGATATAATTACCATGTAGTCCCCCTGTTTACCAGGTAACACTTGCACAATTTTTAGAGTTTTTTAAACTATTTAACAGCTTTTTTAAAGTAAAAAAGTATTAAAACAAAATATTTTACACTTCCGGTTTTACCTTTCCCTCGCTTACGGCGAGCGGCGGAGCTCATTCCTCTGTTGTGCTCGGTAGCGCTCGCACGTCAAATTAAGTGATAGCTATGCCTAAACGGAACGCGCAGGAGCGTATTGGACGCTATGCAAGGAAAATAAGAAAAATCGAAGAACGTGAAAGACGAAGGAGAATTATTTCTCCGTTTAGTTCATCGTCTGAAGATGAAGGTAAGCAAAAATGTTTTTACATTCTGAGGTCGTTACTTATTAAAGTGTTAATAATTTTTAAATGTGTTTGAAAGTGCTTTGGGATTGACTGCGAGTCTTTAACTCTGACACTTTTCGACCCTTATAAATGCCTGCCTGCTTCGACAGGTTGAACGACCTTTTTTTATGCATTGGGGTAGACTGCGAGTCTACAACGATGGCAATTCCATACATTGGGGTAGACTGCGAGTCTACAACGATGATTACATAGCAGAAAATACGTTACATCTGAAATAGACGTATCGTTTCCCTGCAAACTATTTACCGAAAAACTAAACTTCAGTTTTTTCGTGTCCCTATTTTATTCTCGTACTACCCACATTACTTGGTGTTATTTTCGCAACCTAAATTGATTTTTATCTTTTTAGGTAACGAAGCCCCCAATCAACCGAATGACGGTGAATTTATCCCGGACATAACATTCGATACACCAGAAATTAGTGTGGATGCTGATTGTATCGACTCTGTCGAACAAAGTATCGACCAGCCAGGACCCAGTTCCCAAATAGATACTCAGGCCGAAACCGACCTTGACCCTGATCTTCTATCCGCACTAGGCGAATCCACGTCTGACGCACCGGAGTACGGTGACGGTATTCATGAAAATCTGTCGAAATTGTGGCTACCCTTATTAAAAAAGGGTATGCCAAAAGAAAATAAAGATAAGATCTTAAGAGATTATTTAATTCCGGACAACTGTAAACTACTGCAAGCACCGAAATTAAATGCAGAGATATCAGCTGCGGTCCCAGATATGGTGCGTAATCGGGACAAAACAGTCGCCGCCTCGCAGCAACAGCTTGGGCTAGGAATTACGGCCGTCAATAGAGGATTAGATATCCTCTTAAAAAGTGACAATAAAATTCAAGCTATGAAACATTTGAGTAATGGTTGCCGTTTATTGTGCGACTCTCACAGCTTGATGTCAAAAAATCGAGTCAAGCTTATCATGCCAAGCTTAGATAAGACTTTCCTGCACATGATAAATGAATCCGAAAGAGACGAAACGTTATTTGGTTCTTCGCTGTCGGAGAAGATAAAGGCCGCTAAAGCTATTGAGAAGCAAGGCCTGCAGATTAAGAAGCCGGCACCAAAACCTCCAAAATCGACTGTATCACAGCCTAGTGTTCGCCCTGGATCACTCCAGGGAAACTGGGGTGCGCCTCCTCGTTACCCGCCAGCGAACAGGGGGGGGCGTGGAGGCTACCGCAGGCACCAGATGGCGTCCGCAGCCCGTCGCCCGTATACAGCGACGACGGCGCAGCCGCAACGCGCGACTCTGGACAAATCCCGTGCCCCGGCGCAGACCCATCACTAGAACAGGTACGAGTACATGCCGGCAGGCTTACTCTTTTTTATAACTGCTGGGTTCAAATCACGAGTAATAACGTTGTACTCGACTGGATTAAAAACGGTTACACAATACCTTTTAAATCCATTGTAACCCAATGTAATATCCCTCAAAATACCTTCTCTCGGGCAGAAAAAATTAGACATGTTAAATGCCATAGATAATTTATTAAAATTAGGTGCTATTTCTGAGTGTGAGCAAACTCACGAACAATTCATATCCCGGATATTTCTTACTCCGAAACCTAATGGGGAAAAGCGCTTCATTTTGAATTTAAAACCGCTAAATAAGTTCATTGATAATTCCCATTTTAAAATGGAGGATTACCGTACTGCCTGCAAATTAATACCACGCGAGGGATATTTAGCTACCATCGATCTAAAAGACGCATATTTTCTCATACCTGTCAGTCCTTCAGACAGAAAATATTTGAAATTTCAATTCCAACCAATTAATTCCACCAAGACCGTTACTTACCAATTCTGTGCCTTACCATTTGGTCTCTCGGTAGCCCCTCGTGTTTTCACCAAGGTTATGAAAGAGGTTATAGGTTACCTAAGAAGTAAAGGTCACAAATCTGTCTTTTATTTAGACGACATATTATGCATAGGAGATACCTACGAGCAGTGCCTAAACAACATTAATGAAACATTAAAGTTGCTTAACTGCCTAGGATTCGTAGTGAATTATGATAAAAGCATGTTGTCACCGTGTCAGTCCTGTAAATTTCTCGGTTTTGAAATGAATACTCACGATCTAAGTATTAGTCTACCTCTAGATAAGCGAAGCAAAATTGCTCAGTTGGTTATTAAATATTCAAAGTTACCCTCATGCTCCATACGTGAATTTGCCCAACTAATAGGAGTGTTGGTTGCTGCTTGCCCCGCCGTCAAGTACGGGTGGATGTATACAAAAGTCCTAGAGCGACAAAAATATTTGGCTTTGCTTAAAACTGATAATTACGAAACAAAAATTTGTTTACCTGAAATTATATTAGATGACCTCAATTGGTGGTCGTTAAATATAGAAACCACATGTAATTTTATGAGACAGCCTAATTTTGAACTCGAAATTTACACTGATGCTTCGCTGTCAGGATGGGGAGCCGTTAGTGACGGCTGTACTGTTAATGGAAAGTGGAAAGATGTAGAAAAAACTCGGCATATAAATTATTTAGAATTGACGGCTGCCTTTTTGGGTCTCAAGTCTTTTGCACAGAACGTAACCAACTGCGCAGTATTACTTCGCATTGACAATACAACCGCAATCAGTTATATAAATAGAATGGGAGGAGTACAATATCCCCACCTAAATTCTCTAGCAAGATCACTCTGGCAGTGGTGCGAAGAGCGTGACCTTTGGATATACGCATCTTATGTGAATACAAAGGAAAACCGTGCAGACTTTGCATCTCGGATTGTCAATCCAGATACAGAGTGGGCACTTTCTGATCAGGCTTTCCAAAATGTTGTACAACATTTTGGTCAGCCTGATATAGATTTATTTGCTTCACGGGATAATTCCAAATGCTCACGATTTATTTCATGGAAGCAGGACCCAGACGCTGAATCAGTAGATGCCTTTACTGTCAGCTGGAAATCAGATTTTTTCTACGCATTCCCGCCTTTTTCAGTCATATTAAAATGCCTCAGAAAAATAATCGATGACAGAGCAGACGGTATTCTAGTTTACCCCCACTGGCCATCGCAACCGTGGTTCCCGTTATTACAAAATTTAATTGTATCAGACGTACTTTACTTAAGTCCAAATAAATACCTTTTGCAATCTCATTTCAGGGACTATCATCCCCTACACAAAAAACTTACCCTGGGTGTCGCGAGGCTCTGCGGCAATCCTTCATACGACATGGCGCTGACACAGATTCAGCGACATTGATGTTGGCCTCATTCTCCGATAGTACAGTCAAGCAATATAATACTACTTTGAAGCTCTGGTGGGACTTCTGTACTGTCAATAAGGTAAATACGTTCGAACCTTCTAATAAAAATATTCTTTACTTTTTAACAACCCAATTCAATAAAGGTTGCTCTTACGGCAGTCTAAATTCTCACCGTTCTGCCTTATCAGCGTTAATAGGAAATAAAGTTGGCTCAGATGATTCTGTAAAGCGTCTCCTTAAGGGCGCGTATAAACTTAAACCTTCTAGGCCAAAATACGTTAATACATGGAATCCTCAACGTGTTCTAAACCATGTCTCGACATGGTACCCTAATAAGGATTTATCTTTAGATAAAATCACAAAGAAAGTTTGCATTCTACTTGCCATCTGTACTGCACATAGAATGCAGACTTTATCTTTAATTAAATTAGAAAACATATTCGTTTCTGAAAGCGGGATTAAGATCAAAATTACGGACATTATAAAAACATCCGCACCGGGTAAAGATCAACCTGAGTTATACTTGCCGTACTTCAGTGAAAATATTAGTATTTGCCCTGCTACAGCACTCACAGATTATATGTCTATGACAACAAACATTAGACCCGAGGGCGTTAGTAACCTATTACTGACATACAGAAGACCACACAAACCCGCTAACACTCAATCTATTTCTAGATGGGTGAAGCAAGTACTATCGGAGAGTGGCGTCGACACCAGCGTATTCGGCGCACATAGTACTCGCCACGCGTCGACGTCAGCCGCCAGCTTCTCTGGTGTTAGCATTGAAACCATTCGCAAAACCGCAGGGTGGACTAACACGTCTAATTCTTTTGCCCGTTTCTATAACCGGACCATTACAAACGAGGGAGAATTTGCTAGGTCCGTCTGTTTAAGATCATCCACATAAGTTGATTAAAAATGTTAATTTTTTTGCCACATTAAGGATGTATAAGGAGAAAATGGTTAAGTTTTAGTATAAATAAGTACACAAATTTATGTTAGATATATGTATGAATAAAAATGAAGCATTATGGTAATAAATATAAATATTACTCTAATCAGCATTTTACTTCAAAACTTCCTACTCTTAACATCTACATGGTAATTATATCATATCTTCGAATGAAGCGACGAAATATAATATATGATCAAACGAACTTCCCGAGTGAAGTTCGATCAATATTATATGAGTCGCTTCATTCGAAGATATGATCACCCACCCAACCCGATAATCACCCGAATAAAGAAAGTTTTGAATAGGCTCCAACTCTAAAAAATGAGCTCCGCCGCTCGCCGTAAGCGAGGGAAAGGTAAAACCGGAAGTGTAAAATATTTTGTTTTAATACTTTTTTACTTTAAAAAAGCTGTTAAATAGTTTAAAAAACTCTAAAAATTGTGCAAGTGTTACCTGGTAAACAGGGGGACTACATGGTAATTATATCATATCTTCGAATGAAGCGACTCATATAATATTGATCGAACTTCACTCGGGAAGTTCGTTTGATCATATATTATAAAGTTGACATGTTGCGGTGCAGCTTATAAATTAATACTACATTTTATCTCCCCCGAAAAGTTTACCATTACACCCCCTCGGCAAGAGAGAAAAAAAATGTTTAAAATTATTAATAATAATATGTAATATAAAATCTAAAATTATAACATTTTTTTTTATATGTTAGATAAGAACATGAAAGTAAACTAATCACTGAGTAAGAAACATTTTAGTGTTATTTTTGTGAGTTACAAACTCTTTATTATTTTTCAAAATAACAATATTTGGAGAAATGTCCTTAATTACAACATATGGACCACTATAAATCTTATCAAGCTTATTTCCTATTTGATTTTTCAGTAACAACAAATCTCCTTCCTTATAACTAACAGAGTTACAATTCTTATCATACTTAAATTTCCTAATTTCTTTATTTATTAAAAGATTTTGTTTTGCTTCTGATTGTGCTTTTTGTAATCTGTATTTCATTTGCAAGGGATAATCGTCATAGTTATATAACGGTTCTGTAGGAATATTTAAACTACTCGGTAATGTGCATAGTTTACCAAATACAAGTTCATAAGGAGTGTATTTTGTTTCAGTGTGTACGGTAGTGTTAAACGCAAAGCACCAATAGGGTAACCATGAACTCCATTCGTGTTTGTAGGATTCACATTGAATTCTAAGGAAAGCTCCTAAATTTTTATGTGTGTTTTCTAATGCACCTATTGTTTCATGATGGTATGCAGTTGATTGTAACTTTTCAATGCCTAATAATTTGCAGATGTTACTCATGATAGATGAAGTGAACTCTGTCCCTTGATCGGTTACAATAGATTTAGGCAAACCATATCTCAAAATAAAAAAGTCTACGAAACTTTTTGCCACACTTTCCGCATCTTTTCTCTGTAACGGGCACGCTTCAACAAACTTCGTAAGATTACATTGAAGAGTTAAAACATACTTATAGTTAAAGTTATCTATTTCTAGGGGACCTACTAAATCTAAACTTACTATTTCAAACGCACTATTAGCCGTTGTCGTAATGACCATAGGCTCTTTAACATGTTTATTCGTAAATTTATTCAATTGACATTGTTTACATTTTTTAACGTAATTAGTGACGTCATTACTTAATCCTGTCCAAAAATAATATTTCTTGATATTATTTATCATCCTAGTTATACCCGCGTGGCCACTCGTAGGTAATAGATGAAAATCATTTAAGATTAAAGTTTTATCGTGTTGATTGGTAACACGCATCACATCTTTAGTTACAAGAATCCGTGGTAACTCTAACACGTTCGTTTCTCGCAATAAGTATTTAATCTCTTTTTCATTGACTTTATTTTTTACAATAGTGAGCTCATTAATTTTAAGACGTTTGCATAATAATTCTAATTCTCTCATCAGCACTTTGAAAGTCGATGACGATCGAGAAAATAGATAAATACAGCATTTTGAGGGCACGTAAATGCAATTGCCCGATTGACTAATAATTACATTATCGTCATACTTTGTCAAATTAATATTACTTCTTGTTGGACAGATAATAAGTTAACTAAGCCGACGAATTTCGTAAGTGCTTAACTCGCCATGAGATGACGATAGTCTCATCAATATTGTAGGTATACTATACAATATCCAATGGAAACATTATTACAAATATTTGACCACTAGCTAAGATGAAACTGCTAAACGAATAATTTTTATAATTAATTTTTATTTTAGTAAGGGGCTCGGATGGTGTAAAGTGGATAGCATATCTGCCCGGTTTGCGGAAGGTTGTGGGTTCAAGTCCCACCTGAACCCTCCGAGGAATTTTTTAAGTGCAATATTTACTTAAGAATAAATTGCAAAGAATTGCTATACCAAAAATAAAAATTATTCGTTTAGCAGTTTCATCTTAACTAGTGGTCAAATATTTGTAATAATGTTTCCACTGGATATTGTATAGTATACCTACAATATTGATGAGACTATCGTCAGCTCATGGCGAGTTAAGCACTTACGAAATTCGTCGGCTTAGTAAGGGGCTCGGATGGTGTAAAGTGGATAGCATATCTGCCCGGTTTGCGGAAGGTTGTGGGTTCAAGTCCCACCTGAACCCTCCGAGGAATTTTTTAAGTGCAATATTTACTTAAGGTGCCATTGTTATAGTTCACAATAGCGTGATACTTCAAGAAGAAGTCTTGGCCTAAAATTCCGTCGGCCGAACAAGATAAATTCTCAAAAATGTAGAACTTTTGATTAAATGAAATTCCCTCAACACATAAATCTAGAAAAATGTAACCTATCGAAATCAAATTACCACTTATACCTTTAATAGTTATTCTATCGCTAGTTATCTTACTTTCTTAATCCGGACAGTTCCTAAACCATTCATATTTTATAACACAACTAGTGGCCCGCCCTCGCTTCGCTTCGGTATTTTAATTTTTTGAACGAAGTAGAATTCACAACAATCACAGTAATTAGCAAAAAGAAATTTTACTGATACTTATAGGATTGATAATTTTGGTGATCGTAAACCTTAATGAAGGAATCTCAAAATGATTCGATTTAAAAAATGCTGGAAACTCTATAACTTTACTTTGTCAAATTTAATCAGTTCCCCCGTTTCCCCCCTATAGGTGGGGACTTTTATAAAATTTATATGAAAAGCCTAAATACCTACCAATTTTCAAGATTCTAGCTTCAAAAAATGACAATACTTCGTTTCAACCCCCTTTCCCCCCCTTTTTAGATTGAAGAAAAAAATAACGAATTCACTTTCATTACATTTGTATGCAAAGCCCAAATACCAAGTTTCAAGAATCTAGCTTTAAAATTGACAATACGGCGTTTTATCCCCCTTTCTCCCCTTTTTAGGTTGAAGAAAAAAATGCCGAATTCAATTTCTTTAAATTTGCATGCAAAGCCCAAATAACAATTTTCAAAGCTCTAGCTTTAAAAATGACGAATTTTCCATACGACGTTTTAACCCCCTTTCACCCCTTTATAAGCTGAAGAAAAAAAAATGCTGAAATTTTTTTCATTTAATTTGTATGGAAAACCCAAATACCAATTTTCAAGACTCTAGCTTAGAAAATAATAAATCTCCCATACATTGTTTTAACCCCCATTTCACCCCTTTATGGCTTAAATTAAAAAAAAAAAAAACAGGTCAATTTTCATTTTTGATAAACAACCATAATCCAAATTTTCAAATCTCTAACATCAAAATTGAAAGACTTTCATACTAACGTAAACCCCCCCTTTCACCCCTTTAGGGGGTGAATTTCGCAAAACCCCTTCTTAGTGCGCGCCTACATAGTAAGAACTACCTATGTTTCAAATTTCATGATTTTAGGTCCAGTAGTTTTGGCTGTGCGTTGATAGATCAGTCAGTCAGTCAGTCAGTCAGTCACAGGCCGAGGCGTTACCTCTTTATTAATAGTATAGAAGACTGGCGCCAGTATCTACTAGTAAATTTATCTGTGTTTCATTATCTATCGAACACGAAATAACGCTGTTATTATTGTAACTTAAAATAAAATTGTTATTTACATTAGCCTCGAAAAAACTGATTATTATTCAAAACATCAGTTTCATGTTCGCCGTCGGCGAACTGCTGAGCGAGCTGAACGCGAGGAGCGCTCCGCGGTCGTGTTGCCGATGAGCGGGCGGTAATGCGACCGCGCGCGGCATTTGCGCTTTGAGTCGGATTACCTAAAGTGTTCCGCATGTTATTGTTCCCATATCGCCAGTTATTTGATCTGCTTGAATTATAAAAGTTACGAGTAGGTAAATTGTTATTGCGCAAATTAGAATTATGACTGAAATTATAATTACGTGAATTAGGTGTTCGAGAATTTTGGCGGTAATTATTCTGACGATTTCGATTATCTTGGTATGAATTATGTCGATTGCCGCGATTGTAACTAGACTGATAGCGTCTAACATTCATGACCTCGTAATTGGTCGATGATGAATGTTGATCCAACGCAGTTGTAATGGCTTCTGTAAGCGACGAAAATGTGCGAGATGCTATGATCGTACTAAGTCGAGGGTCTGACAGTCCGTTTGCAAATCGTTGTAAAGCGATTTTTTCATTGATAGGACGTAAAATGTTGTAGGTACTGTCATCACCGTCGGCTTGAGTCACTGTTAGTTTTACAAACAGATCTTCTAGCTCATTTCCAAATGATTCGATGGACCTATGACCTTGTTTTGCACGCTGCAATCGATCCTGAATAGCAACTGCCGAAACTTTTGGCAATAATTTCGATTTCATGTCTTTTATCAAATCAGTAACTTTATCGTACGTACATTTCAAACGTAGTTTAGCACTTTGGGACAATCTTGTTTTAAGCACAAACGTGATTAACTCTTTATTTTTTTTTTTTTATTGTTTAAGGAAAACTCACAGCTTACAATACTATGTGAAATGTACATAAAATTAAATAATTATAAGCTAAATTACAAGTTTCCACATACGGCAGAAAAAATATTCAATGTACTTATTAAAGTACGAGAACGCTTATGATGAGACGTGAACCACCACCTAAGAATTTTAAACAACCAAACGATACTTAAATTATAAGAGAAAATTAAATAAAGATAATCTAATAATAATAATGGATCTAATAAAGATCTAATAAAAAGCTCGCATGCTACCTGTCCTCCCCATAACATGAGAGAAATGTGTCTGCCAGTGCTCGCTTTAGCGCGACAGTGGTATCGCAAAACAAATCTATGCTCGTGTCGTCGCTGATAGAATTAAACAAACGACATGAGCGGGTGAGATAACTATTTTGCCTATAGTTAGTGCGCACCTGGGGGACGTGCAGCCTCAGCTTCCTGCGCGCGGTGACGCTGCGGGGTACATTTAGCTTTACTCGTTCCAGAAGTGCGCTCGAGTCTATTTTGCCTTGTAATAGTTGAGACAAATATGATAAGTCTGAAACGTCTCGGCGGACCTTCAGTGGGAGCAAGTGATGTCTAGCACATTTATCCTTGTAGCTTTTGTCATAAACCCTAGTTTTAAATTCCAGATATTTTAAGATTTTTTTCTGTACTGATTCTATCCGATTTATATATATAGAGTAACGTGGATTCCATATTTGCGAGTTGAATTCCAGAATACTTCGCACGAGAGAACAATATATAACTTTTATAGTTTTAACTTTATTAAACTGCGAGCAGGTTCTCATCAGAAATCCTAAGGCTCGCGAGGCTTTCTTTACAATGTGGTCAATCTGTTGGTCAAATATAAGTTTCGAGTCCTGGACAATACCAAGATCTCGTATACTACTAACATTACAGAGGTCTTGATTTTTTAAACTATAACTAAATTTAGTCTCAGTTCTTTTCCGAGAGAAGAACATCGAATAGCATTTACTGACATTTAGATCGAGTCTATTTAGATCGCAATAATCTCCAAATCTATCCAGGTCTTCCTGCAGCAAGTGGCAGTCAGATTCACTTTTGATTTCTTTATAGATTTTCATGTCATCTGCGAATAAAAGAATTTCTGAATGTTTGAAACAGCTCGTCACGTCATTAATGAATATGACAAATAAAAGTGGTCCCAAAATGGAACCCTGTGGAACTCCTGAGGGAACCACATTCCAAGAAGACGAAAAACCATTTATTGCCACAGATTGAGAGCGGTTTTGTATGTAGGAAGTGAACCACCTGTACAAGTTACCATGTACACCCGCAAAAAATAGCTTTTCGAGTAACATGAAGTGATCTATACGATCAAAACATTTGGAGTAGTCAGTGAATATTGCATGAACATCTTCGCCTGCATCCATCTTAGAAGTAAGAAACTCACCAAATATAAGAAGGTTAGAAGTGGTGGAGCGATTCGCAACAAATCCGTGCTGAGCAGTCGTTAGTAATGGTTTGAAAGCAGAGTAAAGTTGCTGATGGACTATTCGCTCTAATAACTTAGAAAATATGCATAACTTAGATATAGGGCGGTAGTTGCACACGTCATTCTTTTTGCCTTTCTTATGAACTGGTGTTATGAAAGCGTTCTTCCACAGATTTGGCATCACTCCTTCATTTAGTGATTTATTGAAGAGTAAACATAAAGGATCAGTTAGAGCTGATGCACAATTCACTATGAAGATAGGATGAACATGGTCGGGGCCAGCGCCCTTATTTATGTCGAGACCTTTCAGCAGGCGCTGAACATGCTGTGGATCAATACATATTCTATCTATAAGCATGATTAGGTTATTGGATTTAGTCTGTCTATTTATAAATAGACGTACGTGATTGCTGAAAAGTCGTCTGAAAATAAGCAGCAAACAGTTCACATACACTCACACCGGTGTCAGCAATAGTATCCCCATAATACATGGTAGCAGGATATGTACCCTTACCGGCTTTTGATGACTTGACATAATTCCAGAACAATCTGGGGTTGTCAGTAATAGAATTTTCCATGAGAGATATGTATTCTTTATAACATTCAGCTTCAAGATCTTTAACTAGTTTCCTACAATATGCGAAAGATTCATAGTCAGTTTTTCTACGGTAGACCTTGTATTTACGGTGATACTTCTTCTTTTCTTTGAGTACCTTTTTCAGCATTGGGCTGTACCAATGTGGGTAGGATTAATCACCACGCCTGTAAAAATATTTCAGCCTTCCATTACTTTCCAATGTTTGGTCACTTAGTAGTGGCAATTTAATATTTAGTGACCTGTGGTGAGGGTCTTCGGGGACCAACGGGTCGTCACAGACTTCCACAACTACAGTAATATTAGAAAAGACTAGGTCCAACAGGCGATTATTTGCAATGTTAAGTACATGGTTATATTGGTTAAAATCACATTGATTAATGGTATCCAAAAAGTTAAGTTGATGTATACCTAGTATATTGGAAGGACTTAGATAATTACTCTGTGGTTCCGTTAGCCAACATAAATTACTAAGGTTAAAATCACCCAGCAACAAATATTTGTCGTTTGGGCAAAGTGCATATATCTCAGAAAGTCGCTCTGTAAAATGCGCTAGTTGTGTATTAAAACTATAGCCTGCGTTTTGTGAGCACAAGTAAACAACACCAATATGTAAGTTTATAGTTTCGCTACTACATCGCGGTTTCAAGCTAATCGTGAGCCATAGGTCCTCGGCTGACGACCTCCACTGCGAGCGTTCATTAGCTAATAAGTTACGACGTATCGCTATAAGCACACCTCCACCTTTCCCCTGACCACAACTCTCATAGTCCCTATCGCGACGCCATACTATGTAATTTTCTGTAAATAATTCCTGATCGAAAATACTATCCAACAACCATGTCTCAGTTAAACATATAATGTCATAATTAGATAGCATAACATTCCGTTTGAATAATATTGTTTTTGTGCGTAACCCGCGGGTATTCTGGTAATAAATTTTGAGATCAACCTCTTTTAACAACAGTAACAATAGTCCTCTTGAAAATTAAATGTATGATAGTAAATAATAACACATATAATACGTTAATCAGTAAAGGTAATTTTAATAACAGACTCATCAAAAATATTATTTTGGGTTTATGAACAAATTCTATAAATTTAGAATATTGTTTAGAGGGGCTTTTGTGACACTTAAAGTCAGTTACGGTAATATGTGTAACATCTAATTCCAAATATGATGGATAACTATTTATAAAACGAAAAATGGTTTTAGACAAGAAACAACATTCCACGTACTTACGATAAAGTGTTTTGATCTTTATTCCCTTGCTAATAAAGGCGATATCCACTACATGCACCAAGGACACTGCGCAGAGTGCGATAAGGAAGCGCCCGCCAGGGGCAGTCAACGTGTCGGGCCGCTTGCTCATTTGAGGAGACAAATAACATGCGAACTTCACAACAATACTATACGCTAATTTCACATGATAAACAAAGTAAACAAATAATAACGTCATTTGATTTTGAGAAGATCGTTTTCGCAACTTATTGTAAAAATTGGAGATGACGGTGTTTTCCGAGCGAAGATTTTACTATTTTTCACCCATATGTATTGAAAGTCCTTCGTCTTCTTCAACTCTTTTGCCTTAAGTAGCAAATTCTTAAAGTAGACCGTTAGATGATCATTTATGTAAACCCTGCTATTGCCTCCCAGGCCAAATGTACTTGCAGTAAATCAAATCAAATCAAATCATTTATTGCATCATGGGTTACATTACAGATGTTTAAAATTAATAAGTTTCACCATGAACCCTGTTAGGGCACTACAATATTAATATTAATTTATAACAGATATTCATGAATTAATTAATACTATACATTATTTTAAATAATTGCAATGGAAATCAGAAATAAGTTATTAATTGAAATTTAAATTAATTAAGTGTATAGATTTAAATAAATGACGAACATAGAAAGAAATAAGATAATTATGAATAATATTAACATTTTGTGCAATCGAAAAATTCCTGCATATTATAAAAAGTATTTTCCAGTAGAAAATGCTTTAGTCTCATTACAAATGCTTTCTCATTAGACTCGGCTAGTACAGATCTGGGTAGTTTATTATAAATTTTTATGGCGCTTATGTGAGTCCCGGAGCTATGAAGCTTTAACTTTGAAGCAGGTAAGGCAAGTCGGCTTCTATGTCGTAAGTTCATTTTCCCCGCATAACAGTCACTTAATTTTTGGAAGAGGTGTTGGTTTTTTTTTACAAATTTTGCAATTTCCAATATATATAAAGTTAAAGTTAAAATTCCAAGATTTTTAAAATGGATTCTACAGCTTTCTCTATTATCTATATTTGCAAGGATTCTGATGCACTTTTTTTGAAGAATAAATATCTTTTGAACGTCCGTGCTGTTACCCCATAAGATAATCCCGTAACACATCCAAGAGTGGGCATAGGCGTAATATGCAATTTTGGCAGTTTTTAGATCTGTGGATTTTTTTAAATGGTATAATGCATATGTAAAGCTAGACAATTTTCCAGATAGTTTCTGTACATGACTCTTCCAGTTGACATTGGTGTCTATAGTAATGCCAAGGAGGTTAAAGTTGTCTACACATTCTAATTTTTTATTCTGATTAATATTACAGTCAATCATTAGGGGTTTCTTTTGTACGGGCTTAAATTGCATAACTTTTGTTTTTGAAAAATTTACTAACAAATTGTGGTCTCCAAGCCAACTTGTGACATCATTAATGATTTTTTCTAGTCTTCCTTTTAGGTCTTGTTCATTGGAATACGGAAATATTATTGATAAATCGTCCGCAAATAGTACGCTTGTAGTATCAATGTTTTTGGGGAGGTCATTCAGGTATATAATAAATAATATACATCCGATTACACTGCCCTGTGGAATAGACATTTTAACGGGCAATGTATCGGACTGTGCCCTTGCTATTATGCCCGACTGGCTGTCGTAATACTCTATTTCAACAAACTGTGCCCGGTTTGTTAGGTAAGATTCGAACCAATCATATACGACCCCCCTTATGCCAATGCCGTAGAGTTTACGTAGTAGAATTTTATAGGATACGCGATCATAAGCCTTACTGAGGTCCAATAGAACACCCACTGCATATTTTTTAGTGTTTATTATATTTAATGCTTCCTGCACATACTTATAGACTGCAAGTGTGGTGGATCTATTTTTCCTAAAACCGTTTTGACTCTCATCCAGTATTTTATATATTTCACAATATGAGTATAGGCGTCTTGTCATAGCTGATTCAAGGATTTTTGAGAATACAGAGAGCAGTGCTATAGGTCTATAATTACACGTGTCCGTAGATTCTCCCTTTTTAAATATTGGTCTGACCAAAGATAATTTTAACTTATCAGGGAAATTTCCTTCTGTGAATGATTGATTAACTAGAACTGAGCGGTTCGACAAGTTCATCAGCACAGTGTTTTACTAATACCGGTGGTATTTCATCTATACCAAAACTTTGTTTGTTTTTGAGATTTTTTATAATATCTAGGACTTCACTCTCATCTACAGGTTTTAGGTACATAGAGTGTTGAGGAGGTGAGATAACAGGGCGGCCATTTGGCTCTGGTTCATTTAAAGATCGTACCGTACCGTCGTCCTGACAGCCTACAGACACAAAGTAATTATTAAATGTATTTGATATTAAAACTGGGTCCTCAGTAATATTGTCATTTATCCTTAATCTAATATTTACTTTTCGTTTTGGGGTAAGTTTGTTAGTGCGCTCTTTAACAATGTACCACATGTTTTTTGAAATATTATTAGAAGTATTTATTTTACGAATGTTATCATTCTTTTTGGATGATTGAACACATTTTCTTAACAGCTTTCCGTACGATTTGTAATGCTGATTCAAAACTGAATTTTTTGTTTGGCAAATAAGCAGTTTTAACAGACGTTTATGTTTACATGACTTTTTAATACCGGTGGACAGCCAGGATTTTTTGTGTTTTAATTTTAGTTTAAATTTAACTATAGGCATGCATTTACTCAGAATATGTGTGATTGTATTTATAAAGCTAGAGTAATTTTTATTTACATTGTTATTATTTGTCTCTATAATTAAGTGCCAATTTATCTTTTTTAGTTCTGCTTTAAATGCATTTAAAGTTTTATGGTTGAACAGTCGTTTTTTAGTGTACCAATTTTCTCTTTCGCGTTTTGTATTGTGAATATTTATTAAGATGCCCTTATGGTCTGATAATCCGTACTCTACGACTTTAGTGTGTAAACTGTTATCTTCATAGTTAACAAACAACAAGTCTATGCAAGTGGCAGAGGTGGGGGTGATTCTAGTCGGCTCTTTTATTAGTTGTCTAAAGTTATAACTTTTCATGAGATTATTTAGGGTGTTTGTTAGGTTATCTGGGACTAGCACATCAATGTTAAAATCGCCGCCAATTAATTTTTTTTTGTTGGAGTTCTTTACTGTAACAATATGCAGAAGCTTTTCAAGGGACCTAAAAAACAATTCAGCTTGTCTATTTCTTTCAGGCCAATATATTAAAACTAGGATAATGTTTAATTTAGGTATTTCTACCGCACAAGTTTCAAAAACATATTCTGTGGTTAATTCAGCGATATCTGTTCTTTCTATAACTTTAATGCCTTCTTTTACAAATATACAAACTCCTCCGCAGTTGTAGTTTACTCTGTTAAACAAAGCGACGCGTTGGAAGCCCTCTAATTGTAGTAGGTCTTTTTTAACTTCGGTGATCCAAGTTTCCGCCAAGCAAAGTACTTGTAAATCTTTTTCGTTTTCAGTTATATCCTCTAGTAAATAAGATTTATTGTAGAAGCTTTGTACATTTTGATAAAGTATTTTAATAGTAGCTGGTGTTGTTTCGAAATCTACGTTTCCCTGCTGCGGGCTGATCGCCAGCCTCCACAGGTCTGGAGCTGAGGATCGTGCTGTCTTCAGTTGTCGCATTGCAGTCGGTGTCTTTCCCTACGTCATGTTTGTAATCTCCTTCCGCTTGCGCACGGCTACCATAAAATCTTCCTTCTGGTATTTATTCATAAATGACACAACAATGGGTTTTCCGGATTCCTTATGCCGAGAGGGGACGCGTGTAATAAAGTTAATGTCTGTTTTCTTTATTGGACAATCTAACACTTCCCCAATGTCTTGCACTATTTTATATAGATTCTCGTTCTGCTTGAGTGGAATACCCTTGATCTCAATATTAGCAGTACGGTGCCATTGCTCCTGCTGATGCATGTCATGCTGCAACTTGCTAAGTTCCGTATGTATAGCCGGTAACTCCTCAACAAGTGATTCCATTTTGTTAGTTTTGACCTCTAACTCGTTAAGTTTGTCAGTGAATCCCCTTATGGAGTCATGCGCGAGCTCAAGTGAATTCTTCAAGTGCTGCACTTCCGACTTGATTAGTTTGATATCGTCGGATAGTGTGTCCAGTACGAGTAGTCTTGTGGCAATCTTGCGCAGTTCTTCCTGTATGGAGCCTTGAGGATTGACATCGGATAGTGAACTTTCAGTTTTTCCTGGACAAGGCGACGACGATCGACTACTTTTACACTCTGGGCATCGCCACATAGGCTTATTTTTGCCCAGCTTCCGATAGTTTGCCTCGGAAATCCCAGCACAGGCGAAGTCAAAAACACTTTTGCAGCTACAGCAGGTCAGCCCTCAGTCATTTTTGCGTCAGATCTTTTGCATTGCAACATGTTTGAGAAATATTCCCGAGCGGGCCACAGAATTGATAGTCCCTGGTTGTTTATACGACAGTACACCGGTAGTGGATGCGTGCGTCTCGCATGTTGTTCACATTCTACCCTAATCATTGTACTATACAATTCAATGCCATCTATCAATTGTTTGGTAATTGACTTCTGTCCTGTCATAACAGGTAATAAAGATATGGCAGTTTTAATGTCAAAATTAAGCAGTTCCGTAACCATTTTCGTTTTTGTTATATCCTTATCACTCATTAAAAAAATAATTTTGTCATACAAGGAATGTATTTCCTCAACTAATTGATTAATAAAAATAGAGCTTTTCGAACTTATCTCAGAGTTTTCTATTTGATGAGACACTTGAAACAAAATACCATCCAATTTCTTATATTAAATCTTATAAAAAACTTGTTCTAATTTTGTGAAAGCTAGGTCTGTTTTCCGTCTTTCGGGACCTAGTTTAGTTAGGTAATCTTTAAAGTATTTTAATGAATTACGTAGCTTTATCAAATCATCTGACATAATATGAACTAATGTATTTGTTAAGTAAGTTGTATGCCTACTCTATTCTAATTTATCATAATGAATTCATAATTAGGTAGATTATAAGTATTCCTTATAAAATGATTTTCAATAAATTATTTATTTATTTATTTATAATAACAGAAATAAAAATACATAAACGAAGTATAACAATAGTGATAAATTTATTAAAAAGGATACGCTAACAGTGCTGCAGACATCCTTGTTGGCTGGACAGCGAAGGCTGGAGACTTGGCATGCTGGTTGAAGACCTGGACGGGGCTGGGCTGCAATGATGGGTGGGCCGGGTTTATTCCCTGGACTCCGTGGGCCGGGATTTCCCTGGACACCGCTCGAACATGGGCCGGGTTTATTCCCTGGATACCGTGGGCCGGGATATCCCTGGACACCGCTCCTTCAAATACTTCTTACAGTGCTGCAGGCAGTTCCAGAGTTGAAGTGGCGTGAGCCAGATTGTTGCGGTTCAACTCTCGGCGTAATGTATTCAGCGTTTGCTGGCGGCACTTCTAGTAGAGGTAGTACGTGACAGAAATCGCCAAGATTACGATGACAGCGACGATGAGAATTTCGGAGAGGTTCATGCCGGTGGATTTTTCAGTATGAGCATCACCACTGGCAGTCTGGGCTATGACCACTTGATCTTTGCTTTGTTGCTTTCCCATATTAATTATAATACTCGTAGCTCCCAGTGTGTAGTGTGGTTTTCAGTTTCTTCTTAAAATATTGTGTTTTTTTTTTCAGCAGGTTTGGGGTCTTCTTTAATTAGTTAGGTCTTCAATCTTCATAATAAGTAATAAGTCTTCATGCTTCAGTTATTTTTTCAGTTTCGTGAGGCAGGGTCGCCATGTAAAATCTTCATTGTCAGGGATGATTCGTCGATTAAAGGAAAGACATGTGTACGGCTTCAAAGTCGGATCTTTAATAAAGTAAAGTATCAGCCTATATACTGTCCCACTGCAGGGCAAAGGCCTCCATCATAGAAATCATGTTATCACTACTATGATGGGATTAGGCTTAATCACCACGCTTGCCTAATGCGGATTGGTGATCACAAACCCGAGCTATGTTGGAAAAATTCGTAACATACTTTTGCTCGACCCGGGAATCGAACCCGGGACCCCGAGATCACGGCCCGGTACTTAAACCACTAGACCAACGGGGCGTCTAGACCAACGGGGCGTCTTTAATGAATGAAATCTTATAACTAAAACAAAACGTATATTTTGCGACATCAACAGTTTTGAAGCGCTATGTTGTAGTCAATTATAAAGTTGACATGTTGCGGTGCAACTTATAAATTAATACTACATTTCATCTCCCCGAAAAGTTTACCATTACAGACTATTGTATAACGATCTAAAGAATGATCAGCCTTACATATCTTGTATGGACCAGTATACAATCCGTCGAGTTTCCTCATTACTTTAGCCGTGGCGTCCCTGGCTACCCCACCTTTCCACAGTACGAGCTGACCTACACTGTATTTTAAACATTTTTTTTTTGTGTTTGCGATCAAACCTACTTTTCATAAGACTCATATTCTTATCAATGCGCATCTTTGCCTTATCCCTTCTAGTTTGCAAGTCCTGTTGCCGAGAGTCAGGATCCTGAGGTTCACCAGATGGATACCCTGGGAAGCGTGTGTTTGAGTGACCAAACATAAGGCTAAAAGGCGAAGTCCCCGTGGTGGCATTGGAAGTATTATTGATTCCCCAGATAACATTAGGTAATTAGGTATCCCAACTACACTCGCTTTCAGACATTGTGTACAACCCAATATTTACTTAAGAATAAATTGCAAAGAAGTGCTATACCAAAAATAAAAATTATTGTGTACAACCCGTCTATAATAGTACGATTCACTCGTATGACTTGCCCGTTAGAGCGAGGACTGGCTATTGCATTCATCACATGCTTAAACTGCATTTTTTCCGCAAATTGCTTAAAGTATCGGCTAGTAAAAGCTTTGCCCCTATCTGTGATCACTCTTACTGGATTCACAAACTGATTGAAAATATCTTTGAGTAATCCTATTGTTTCTACCGAGCTACAGCTCTTCGCCGCCTCGGCAAATACAAATTTCGTAAAAGAATCGATGACGACTAGAATATACGCATGTCTACTCCGACTCTACTAAAATACGACACAGGCTACCATCTGACTGCTCCTGCATAAGTATGCCGCCTAGCCCTAGTTTACTGGCATCTGTGTGGAGCTCCATCCGGGCGCCTTTATTGTAGATGCATAATATCGGTCGTTCAATCAAGCGTTGTTTTAAAGTTTGGAACGCTTGTTCCTGTTCAGGGGCCCACTGCCACTCTACTCCCTTTCTAGTTAGCTTTTTTTTTTAAATTAGCATCGTGCATTTAACGCCCTATATATAGTCTACACGCATCCTGTAATCAACACCTTTCTTTTTCACTAAAACAACAGGACTGGCGTAGTCAGACGTAGACTCCCTAATTATACTAGCCTTTAAGAGATCGTAAATTTTCTCATGAACAATTTCGTTTTCCTTAAAAGAGAGTCTATATGGCTTACAATGTACCGGCTGATCTGTAGAAGTACGAATCCGCATTTCTATTAAGTTAGTGCAACCTAAATCAGAGGTATCTCGAGCAAATAAATGAGAAAACCTATTTAACAAATCTAATAATTTCGCGTTGTCGCCCTGACTCAGTTCACCTACGTTTATCTGACAAGGATATTATATAGTTGTCTTGTCTTGATCACGCTCATTTAATATCAAAACACCACTCGCCTGGTTCTGCCGTCTAGGAGTTCCGCCCTAGCTATTAATCGATTAGCCGCCCATATGATATCATTTGTTCCCAAATTAATAATCTTCAATAGACACTGGTTCGGATAAATAATTGCTTGGGGAATCACATACAACATTGCGCCTAGCTCAAAACACACAGCACGGGTAAAAAATGTGCACTCACTCGTGTTGAACTCGTTATCTACAAAAACTTCAGCATATACATAACTTTGCTTTGGAATCACGGTATCATATTTTAAAACACGGAATACCTACTTAGAAACAAAATCGTTTCCATTCAGCAATATATCCGATAAATAATGGGTAGGCACAAAATTAACTGACGTCGCGGTGGTAACTAAACTCACATTCATCGGCTGTCCGAGTATTATATCTATATCTGGTAGATCGCTATTCGTTATTTCGACACTACACTTTAAAATTAATCCATCTACCTCGACCGTGACTATACAAGAGCCCAATAAAAGTGAATGTGATCCTCCAAACCCTCATTATAACATCGGAGGGCTGAATTTGCAATAGCATTTTCTCGGCAGAAAAGATGTAAGTACAATTTAGTTTACTACCTGTAGCTATGTATGCTATAACGGATGCCTATTGATTGTCACAGGCTTTTTGTACAAATCCAAATAGATATCATAAGTTATATGTAAAATACTTCTGACCTTTTGTGGTGATTGTTGTCGCGATGAACTGGCACCGAACCAGCACGTAGCCGCGGTGTGGCCGGCTCGCTGGCACACCTCGCAGCGCTGCAGGCTCCTGCAGTCCCGAGCCTCGTGGCCCGGCCGCCGGCACGCGTAGCACGTCTTCGGTAACTGCACGCGTTGAGAAACAGTTGCACTTGATACTGTCCGGTCGCCTCTTCTCCACGTAGATTTTCTTGCGGTGTACGTTGCCTCGACCCGTTTGATATTCTCGAGCGATGATAAGTAGCCGAAGTAAAGTTCCTCTGGCGCGTCGCATTTGTAAGCCTTTGCATTGGCCCTTAATTCCGGAGGTAGCCCACGAATAATGCAAGAAATTGCATGCTCTCCGACGATATTGCACTTTTTTAGTAGTGATAGTAAACTGGTCTAGTCGTTTAGTCATCGTTTCTGAATCTTCTTTTGCTCTGGTCAGCATTTCTTCCAACCGGTCCACGAAATCAGTTGAGCGAGGAAAAGCAGATTGCAGTGCATGTTTCCAACCTGGCCAGTCTAGATCATAGCTATCCAGATCATTGTACCAGTCCCTCGCCGATCCCCGCAAGCGTAACTGCATGATGTACCTACTGGCGATCTTCGTGACTCCACCCGTAAACATCGCCAAGCTGATCTATCTTGTGCAGCCCCCCAACAGCGTGGCTGTTTTTGTCTTCTGGTCGAAACTAGGTATTAATTCAGCATCCATCGACGAAACAAGCGGCAAACAAAAAAAAAATCATTTTTCTGCTGATTTTGAATTTTCTCCTGCCTATGTATTATGCTTTTAGACACGATAAATGGTAATAAATAGCTGGTGGCTTACATAGCTGATAAAAAAGACTACTAAAATTGGTTTTTACGTACTCATCGATATACTATATGTAGAAATAACCACGATTTTTACCAAACAACCTTTTTTTTTTTTTTTTTGTTCACGCAGAGTGAATGCCGCCTTATGCACACCCGGCCGCTGGGAGACGACCAGGTAGTGTGGGGCTCTCCCCTGGATTGGGCCTCTGCTAATCAGAGGCCGTTCAAGGGCATACCCACTAAACACTCTGCGACTTTTCCCGGCAAATCCAGGCTCGGGGTGGGAAAGCGGGAAATAGGACGAACCTCATCACCGCAGACCCACCCATGGATAGCAAGGCACGCCAGTACGGCCTCTTTCCGACTCCCGGGGCTTAAAGCCTCCGGAGCAGCTCCCACTGCCCTCCGACAAAGCCCCAACCGGGCGGCGCCCGCATCGCTGGATTGCGATACGGGCGTCGCGGGCATGGGCTCCTGCAGAACTCTCGATAAACCCACACCCTGCTGGCTGCAGGGCAAGGTGGGGGAGAGTGCCTGCAGGCTTCCAAAAAAAACTGCCCCACCAGACAGCCCCACGGCCGGCTACGCTGGATTGCGCAGTCAGTCGCTGGGCGGAGAGGTGGGGTTAGCCGGCCTTTGCCGCATCCCACTGGCTGTGGGACGCAGCGCAGACCAGCAACTAAAGACCCCCACAAAAGATGTGGGGGGTGGCGCCCGAAGGCGCCCCACTCGGTGGGGCCCACGTCAAGGTGCGCCAAAAGTGGAGGAGATCCTCACAGGGCGCCGGACAGGGCCCCGGCCCAGACAGAGCTGAGCCTCAAAGTGCAGCTGTCAGCCGTCGGGTAGCAATATGGCGATAAGCCAATTGCTACCCGTCGTTGCCCAGGGACACCAGGACCCCTCCGGTAGCAGTTCCAAACAGAAAGAAAATACTACCGGGGAAGCCACACGAGGAGGTCGCCGCACCGTAGTCCCCTTACCAAACAACCTACACATATGATCATTGATAAAAAAAAAACGTAATAACGCCATCTATGTGGATAAAGTTCCTTTCATTCGTCTCATGCACGAAACTTGTATTTTTTGGATTTTCTCCTGCCTATGCATTATGCTTTTAAACACAATAAATGGTAATAAATAGCAGGTGGCTTACATAGCTGATAAAGAAGACTACTAAAATTGGTTTTACGTACTCATCGATATACTATATGTTGGACGAACAAAATCGATTGCCTAGAACGTCACTAGGGGTACCCCATCCCTAATGTCATCTGACAGTAGAACTGTCATTCACTTCATTCAGAGATAGATTCGCGCGCTCTGGCGCTCTGTGATTGTGATATTAATTTATTCGAGTAAAACTGTGTAATACCATATAAAATGCGTTTCGTTGTTATTAGATCAGAAGTGAGACCGTAATTCATAGCCCGCAGCTATTTTCCAAACGTGATTGTACAGATTTTTGTGAAAATCGTGTCAAGTTGGCGGCATCCGCAAGACCGAGTTTGGTCGTGATAAAATCATGTTAAATACCGTGTTGACATATAAATACGCGATGAATCGTTGTTTTGTAATCATATAGTAACTTTATCTAACACTTCCTATGACGATAAACGCATTTTGAGTAAATCAAAATATGAAAGTAACCTCTAAGAAAAGTACGACGCAAAAGTTTGTATACCAAAAGTTTATAAGTACGAAAGAGGTTTCCTGTAGTTTTATCAATAGTTTTATCCCAGAGAAGGGTGTATTGAAACCCATCAGCTCTGGAAGGCACCGACATGGTGTAGACACGCATTTTTGACAGGTACTATTGTAAAAGTTTTAAGTTCCTAAAAAGTTATTTAATTTTAAAAACATTCAAAGAATTGAATATGAAACCAACTGAGGATTTATGGGGACTCTCGGTAGACATACTAAAAAATATAATACATGCTATCGCACCCCATCTAGCTATGATATTCAATAAATGTGTTGACGACGGTGTATTTCCCGATATGATGAAATACAGTAAAATAATACCATTATTCAAATCGGGAGAGAAAAGTGACCCGTCTAACTTCAGACCAATTTCTATACTACCAGCTCTTAGCAAAATTTTTGAAAAAGTAATATTCATCCAGTTATTGGCTCATTTGAATTTGAATAAAATATTGCACAGTAAGCAATTTGGATTTACAAAAGGTAAATCCACTACTGATGCTGGAGTGGCGCTTATCAAGCATGTCTTTGATGCGTGGGAAAATAAGCGAGATGCTATTGGTATATTCTGTGACTTGTCAAAAGCCTTCGATTGCGTAAATCATGAAACGTTGCTTATGAAGTTACATCATTACGGTGTCTTAGACAACTCAATTAGTCTAATCAAATCTTATTTATCTGATAGGATTCAAAAGGTGAATGTCAATGGAATTAACTCTTCGGGTGCCCCTTTAGTTTTGGGTGTACCCCAGGGCTCGATATTGGGGCCGTTGCTGTTTTTAATCTACATAAATGACCTTCCTTACTATACTAAAGATCTATGTGAGATAGTGTTATTTGCTGACGATACATCCTTGATTTTTGAGGTTGATAGACAAAAAGAAAATGTTGACGACGTAAATAACACTCTCTCTCAAGTACTACACTGGTTCACTTCTAATAACTTAGTTCTTAATTCAAAGAAAACTAAATGTGTAAAGTTCACAATGCCCAATGTAAGGCAGGTCAATATTAATATAGTCATGAATAACGAACCTATTGAAATTATAAACTCCACAGTTTTTCTAGGCATCACTCTGGATTCCAAATTGCAATGGAGCCCCCATATTGCTGCCTTGGCAGGAAGACTTAGTTCAGCTGCATATGCAGTTAGGAAAATAAGGAATCTGACTGATATTGAGACTGCAAGACTGGTATATTTTAGTTATTTTCATAGTCTGATGTCATATGGTCTATTGCTGTGGGGATCCGGTGCTGACATACAAGCTATCTTCATTTTGCAGAAGAGGGCAATTCGCGCCATCTATGGCCTTAGATCACGTGACTCACTTAGAGAATTATTCAAGGAAATAAATATTTTAACGGTAGCTTCTCAATACATTTTTGATTGCATTATGTTTGTACGTAAAAACTTGCAGCTTTACTCGCGAAAATCTGATTTTCATAGCTTTAACACACGAAATAAACATAGGCTTGCGGTCCCAAATCTAAGGACTTCATAAAATTGGCAACTCATTTGTGGGATTGAGTATAAAAATGTTTAATAAGTTACCACAAAGAGTAATTGACTTACCATTGCATGAATTTAAATTTCATATTAAAAACTGTTTAATGCAGAAAGGCTACTATAATGTAGAAGATTATTTAGATGATAAGGATTCCTGGACATGTTAATCTCCTCGCCTATTCTATTAAATGTATAATTTGATTTTACAATTTTACTTTGACGATTATCTAAACGACATAAAGCATTGTACACATCATACTGTTATTGTAATCTTAATAATATTTTTATTATCAGAATGAAAATTGTAATACTGATCATAATTTGAAAAGAGTGACTACTGAGTTTCTTGCTGATTCTTCTCGGTAGAAATCGACTTTCCGAATCAGCGGTAGCTTACATAATATTTGACATTCATAAATGTTCTATAAGGACTTAAATTGAATAAAGAATATTTCTATTTCTATTTCTATTTCTATTCACAAGTGAGTGAACAGTGCCAAGGTAAGATTTGAGGAAACAATTGTTAGCACTGTGTTATATGTATTACAATGAGTTCTTTTCATTTCATATATCATATAAAATGTGGAAACAAATACCAATGAGTCCTAATATATGAGGCAAGGAGGCCACAAGAGGAAATGGATTGGAACGTCAACCTACAACCTGCCACTGGTGATGAGAGATGCATGGAAATCACAGCTTTAGTGTACATGGAGCTGATATTATACTTGCATGGTGTTAGGTTTGTGCATGAAGAGTACCTTTTTTTTTTTTTTTTTTTTTTTTTTGTTTCCCAGGGGAAATGCGTTACGCATACCCGTCCGCCGGGGGGCGGACGGGTTATGTCGGACTCCCCCCCACATGACGGCGGGGGGTTTACCGACTAAAACCCCTGGGACTCTCCCTCATCGTCCATCGCGGGAGAAAGTCGTGGGGCAAATAGCGCGAAGCCCTCGCACCACGACATCTCCCCGGACGGTGGCCCGCCTACACGGCGGGCCCGGCGGGTGCTCCCCCGGGGTCGGGGGAGCGGGAGGGGACAGCCGAGAGAGTTGAGCCGTCCCCACCGGGCTGTGGAGGGTGTCCGTGCAATGCCGGTGGTGGTACCCCCGTACCACCAACCGGCGGACCCTCCCCACGGAGAGGGAGGAGACGCACATATTGGCGTCGTCTCCTCCCCCTCCTTGCCCTTCGGAGCGCGGGGGCAAGAGGATCTGCCTCTCGCTCGCGCTCCGCCGCCTCCTTCGCTGCCATCACATGCTCGCAGAAGGTAGCGAAAGCCTTCCAGGCCTCTTCACTCGGCATGAAGAGTACCTATGGTAAGTCCAACTTACAATTTTAATGTGAGGCCGATGCCAGAGGGCCAAGATTTTCCAGTCATGCCGAATTGCCGTGGTTGTCATATTACAACCCACCTGATCAGCATGGAATTTATGGGCATAACCTGCACTTAAGGAGAGGCCTTGTCCAGCTGTGGACTACAACAAGAGTGGCTAATTTTGTGGAGTTACATTATGATATTATTGTGTGAATGCGAGTACTCATTCATAACATGAGTATTTTATCTTAATTAATTTTATTGTAATTATTTATTTTACTGATGTGTTTGTGTATTGATGTGTTTAATCAAGTTTTACTAATAATAATACTGGTGGTAGTATTATGGAAACCAATTCATAACAGCCTGTAATGCCCAAACTAACCTAAGCATTTTTATTATAACTGTTGCTATAAATATTATTGTGTTGTGTGTGTTATGCTTTAAGTATTGTGTCATGCAAAATTCAAATTCAGTATTACCATGGAAAATAACATATTGGCATGAGTTTAAGCTCTTATCCCAGAAACTAAGTGGAAGATGTATAAAGGATATCTATAGTTGCAACGGTAACAATTCATATCAAGATCTGCGAGAGAGAAAGTTTGGGAACCACTGTGTGATGCAAGTATCCACATATTCAACAATGATTTGGACTTATGTTTGTTATATCAAAGTTTAGTAAAAAGTGATGAAACAAATTGATATACAGAAGTCTTACATTTGCCCAACTATTCAAAATAAAGGTAAGAAAATTGAAATTAAGTTAGAGGAATGGAATTGCAACTATCAAATGAATGCATTCTGTGAACTATTAAAAGTGTGTGGTTACATACAAGTGCTATGAAAATATCTATACTAATATATATATATATATAATATAATAAAGCTGAAGAGTTTGTTTGTTTGTTTGTTTGTTTGTTTGAACGCGCTAATCTCCGAAACTACTGGTGCGATTTGAATAATTCTTTTTTTGTTGGATAGTCCATTTATCGAGGAAGGCTATAGGCTAAATAACATTACTTTTTCACGCGGACGAAGTCGCGGGCGGCCGCTAGTAATCAAATAATTGAATTCAAAATTGAATATTTATGTTCCGCTTAAAATTTAATTCATTTGATGTTGGAGTAATTTATGAGCTATAATTTCATGAAAGATATGAAATAAATGAAGTTAAGAAGTTCTTCTCTTAAAGAGAAAATAAAAGTGACTTTATTACTGAAACATAAAGTTATAGTTAGATGTCATCTATACTAATATAATAAAGCTGAAGAGTTTGTTTGTTTGTTTGTTTGTTTGTTTGAACGCGCTAATCTCCGAAACTACTGGTGCGATTTGAATAATTCTTTTTTTGTTGGATAGTCCATTTATCGAGGAAGGCTATAGGCTAAATAACATTACTTTTCCACGCGGACGAAGTCGCGGGCGGCCGCTAGTAAATAATAAAATAGTGATCTAGTAATGAGATATCATATCATAAACAAAAGACAATAGTGTAGAAATACTGAGCTTATATGAATATTTGAGATTCATGGATTGTTTGAAGAAGTGAAAATTTGGATTACTCATTTATGTGTGACAAAAATAAAATACCTACTTGTTTATTTTTGATAACATTGGAATTAATTTGATAACTTTGAGAACTCATCAACAAGTTTGATATCATTTGATGAATAAAATTATTACCAAGTTTTTCAAAAGGTGAAAGTTGAAAATCACTAAACTTTATTATGGAAAATTTACAAAAGTTCAAATACCTAAGTTAAATAAAACTTGGTGCATAAATAGTATTGATGGATAGAGTGAGGCCTACAATATTCATTTCTGGACTTTTACTTATGGTTTTATTATTGGAATTTTGGAAATAGCCTCCTCACTGTGGTAATATCAAAACAAAATGATTGAAGTAATGAAGATAATGAGATTCGGGCTGCAGAGGAACTGATTAATAAGAGGCCCTTATGCATTATTTGGACATGAGATTGCTGGTTTGATTCTTGTATCATTGGAAAATATGCAAGTTGATAAAAAGGATGTCCTTTAAACACCCAGACTCTACTACAGTTGGTGCATGGTTTTGTGTTTGTTATCTAGAGGAAGAACTGAGAATATATTCATGGTGGTCGGTTATGGGCCAGACAAGAAACTAGTAAATATTAGTAATTTTCCAAGCTTCAAGGGGGAATACCTAGCTTTATGTTAAAATCACTATTTAGAAGTATTGTTCAGTGAAGAGAGTTTGATGATGTTACATTATGTTTCATTAATGGGCTCATGAAGCAAGATGATGCCTTCACATTGAAATGGAAGATATAGTATCTCATGAAAGTTTATTCAACAAAGTGCATTTAGTGACAACAGAATATTTCACCTGGTGAATTACTTTGAGTGAGTGAACATGTTTGAAACAATGGCTCTGGTGTGATGATGATATAATGAAGTACCCTTATTTCTTCACTACAATATTTAGATGTGTACAATTTAGTAACGCTGCTGCATAAAATATAACTAACGACTGCTGCATAGAACATAACTAATGGCTGACCATTTACAGCTGAGTGTTTATGTGTAACAACAAATATAATGGGAACACATGAGCTGCTGCAAATACTTTTTGAACATTATGAGTTGGTGTATTAGTCTAACACAACAGATATGATATGAATACAACTTATATTCATGCTATAGTGAATTCCAAGCAGTTTTGAATTTCAATAAGCAAAAGTACTAGTGGCTCGCCCTCACTTCGCTTCGGGACAGTGGTTCCAAATTGAACCAATAGATGGCTCTGGGCGTCGATTACATTGCGCTGGTGTCTAGAGGTTTTTGGTTTACCTATAAGTTTTGTCGTTGTCCATAGAAATTATCTCTTTATAAGTGATATAGATATAGATTATTGGAGTACACAAATGAAAACATGGAACACTAAGTATTGGATTGAAATTGAAAATTGGTTGAAGTTGAATTACTTTGAAGCTTTGTGGTCCAATATGAAGAACAGTATACCACATCAATTCTGTATGATAATAAGACTGATTCTGCTGCTAGTCTCTACTCATATGGCTTAAGACAGAATACCTAACAGTACATTGTGTCATTTATGTTTGTGATAAAATGAGGAGACAACTGATTATTACAAAATTTTAGCTTGTCATATTGAATGGATTGGATGCTTAGAGTGTATCATGGCAGCAAAATACTATGAAGCTGCAAAATCCAAAGTCAAGATAATACACAAGTGGACATAAGATTATAAAATGCACAGATGGAAATGGTGGTGTTTTCACACAGACAAAGTGTATGCTTTAAGATGCGAACGAGGTCAGTGTCAGTCATAATATTGTTTTGTTGAGACTGTGGAAATGCTTGTTATAGCAGTACTATGCGTTGCTTGAAATGAGAGAATCTTTGGATAAGAACGGGTGTGCAGTGCAAGTTTCATTGGCTGCAAACAAAACGAAGCTGATTGGTCTGTTGTACACCAGTCTAAGGTCATGTTAATGTAGACCCATTATGGAAAGAAGTTGATCCTTTCCCAATAAATTACTCAAGGACCATTGAAGCTCATCTTTCAATAGTATTGAAATGGTTGGTTCTCTTGTGACTGTATCATTGCTATGGGCTTGTGAATGTTTAAGCCATGAGTGTTTACTAGCTCTAATGTTAGAGTTTGATCAACGCAAAAAGAAGAGATGAAACACTTCTGGAATTAAATAAAGTGTGATAATATCTGACGGAGACAATATCAAATATTGATGGATGTATTTATCGTCATGAGAAAAGTGTATATAATTATTATGGAGCAGGTATGTGACAAATTGGCGACCTTACAAAAGTACAATGTTCGAGAATCGTACTCGATGTATAAAGCCTTCATAGAGGATCAGGCATACAATACATACCCGCAGTTTCCCTGTTACGACGCAGAGTGAACTAGCCATCCTAGTAAAGGCATTTTGCGACATCGTTGAAGCAGAGGCTGGTATTGACAATACTGTAAGGCCATTGTAATGTAATACTTTTACCATGGAGCGCTTATAAAATTATTTACCTATCTGGATTGATTATACAATTGCCGTTTGGGGCCTGTGGTAATATTTACCTTAAGGAGATTGTGTTTTAGCTACACTACATGGAGCTTGTGACATTGTTATCATAAAGGAATTGTATATAATTGCCGGAAGATCTAAATTGATCTTTGAAAAAAAAAGAGGAGTTATTACTCCCATTGCCATAAGGAGCTTGTGGTATGACTGCCGTGAGGGGATATAGTCATTACTGCCGAAAGAGCTATTTAACACAATTTTCATCTCCAAAATGACATAACCTCCACACCAATAATACACACACTTACACCCAACACTTCACTTTTCATTATAAATGCACACATACAATGACGCTTGCTTAAGAGGCCTACACAGCGTCCACGCTTGCCCACGGGGCCTCAGCGTGTTAACACTTATTTTCCGTCTACTCAATGCACTAGGTTTACACAAATATGATAAAGTTTATCTGTTCACGAAAGATAACATTACGTAGACGCTTGCAGTGTTTGAATTCAGTGACCAGATTCATATTCGAAGGATGTTGATCCCTTTGAAGCCGAAAGATGTTGATCCTTTCAAAGACGCTCTCCTTAGCGTGTAATCAATTATTTCCTGTCTATTCAATGATATACACAAATATGATAAAGTTCATCTGTTCACGGAACCGAAAGATGTATAACCTTTCGAAGATGCCTTTGCATATTATGCAGTGTTTGATTTCAGAGACTACATTCATATCCGAAAGATGTTGATCCTTTCGAAGACGCTCTCATCAGCGTGTATAAAGTGATTATCTTCAAAGTCTTTACACCAAATGTACACAAGTACAATGTTTGTCTTTTTAAAGACTTAGAATATGAGGAACTGTCCGTGCAAACAGTGTTTGCCTGTGGGGCCTTTACACTGACGCCTACGCGCCTGGCAGATGACTCACCGCAGCGGGCGGTCGGCCCGAGCGATAAACAAACGTTTTTTATGGCTGTGTTACTGAATGGGCCCGTCTCAAGTTTTGTTTTTGTTAAACTACTTGAAATAAGCTTTCAAACAGTGAATAGTTTTATTGTTTTAATGCCCATAGTATAAACTTACACACCTGCAAACTTAGTGATCACGCGGAAATGGCGGTACTGCAAACATAATTATTTATATTTCGAAAATTAAAGCGATGACCTATTGTTTTTATGATTTAGAATAGCTGTCTATAATATTTGCTATGTAATTGAAAAATAAAACAACACAATCCTCTAAAAAAAATTTTTATTACAGCTTCCCAAACTTCACATCACAAATTGCGTTTGGCGCAATTTTTAGTGCAATAGAAAATAATTAATTGTGACAAAACCTTCCTTTACTTAGCAAAAATATTCATTTGGTTGTAAGGCTAGGGGTTTAATACATTACCTGTACAAATTTGAAGTAAATACATTGCATTTCTGCTGAAAAAGTAAAGATCGAATTATTACCAAGCCATAATGATCAAAATTTGTTAAGTTTGTTGATGAAATGTTGTTCAGAAAATGGTAAGGAAAAAAATAATTATTAACATGATGTTGTAGCACAATAAAAGCCCTATTTATTGACATATCATACATAACCATCACTCACATGAGATTTAGTATACACGTAATTAAGTTTTTGAAGTACCTAGACGCAACCATCGGCCGGGCCAAATAAGGCCGTGTACATACTGGGTAAGGTAAATTGGGAATTTAGGGTACCGTTACTTACCGTAAGTAATATTTTTTTTGCTAGTCATCATATTTTACATAATATTTTATTAATTACATTTATCACTGATAATTAAAATTTATTCAGCAGGCATGAAAACAATATATAATAATTCAAATTACAGTACCCTTCGTAGTTACTGTAGTACACATACAATGAATAAGCATTTTTTTTCATTGTTAATAAATCTACTACTAGTGTTGCCAACTTTTTTTTTGTCTCAATTCATATTAATATTATAAATGCAAAAGTAACTTGTCTTAAGTGCTATATGAGAACTAAAGTAGACATCCTAATTAGAGGCTACCACGACATGTACAAAATGAATGATGAATGAACACCGTGGCAGTTGCAGTAGCCGGAGGGGGGGGGGGGGGGGGGAAGCATTTCTTCGTCTTCCACGGGCGCGTCGTCCACGAGCGTGTCGTCCACGGGCGCGACTGCAACCTCGCTCCGGTGGAGCTTTTGTTTCTGATCTACAAAATGATAATTTATTTTAAGTAAACAGGACCAGTAACATACGTTGCTATTAGTTAGTTATTTTAATTTATTAGTGGATTAATTTTTTGTAATTTGTTAGTATTGTTCACTACACTTATTATTACTTGTTTAATTAAATGTCCCAGAACAAAGCATACTATAGAGCAACGAAAAAAATTCTTGCATTTTAAACCATTCATAACTTCTTGGGATAGGTTATAAAATAAATAAGATAAATTAAATAAATTCATAAAAACAAAAAAAACATACACAGCATGCGAAGCCCTGTTTAGTGAGCGACGTGCATCACCACTTCGCTCACTTTGAGAGCGCTTGCGGGCACGCCCGCGAGGTCACCCGCGTGCACGCTCTCGAGGGAGCCCACGATCCGTATTCATCACTGTTGACACAAGGCCACACCATTAGGCATAGTTTACCACTGTAAAATATGTTAGTTAACAAGTAATTTTATACACATAGTATTATGAAATAAAAGTCAAAGTACTATGTACATAACATGAAAAAATAATTTAATAATTCTAGTAATTAGTTCGAATTTCTGATTCGGTAACTAACTTTTTTTCAATATATTAGTTACACTGTGATATTACATTAATACCCGAACTAAAACTATATGAAAATTTTAAAATGACAAATTTTTTTTTTGGTAATAGTTGACATCCCTAATAAGGTATTCAAAAAAATTTTAGTAAAACGAAAGTCCAACAAAAGACCAAAACATGATCACCTTCAAAAATTTACTAGTAAATTTTTGGATAAAATTCATTCGTGTATGCTAAGCCTTACAATTGCACAGGCTCGGCCGCCATGATGGTTTTCAAAATTGGTTACCAATTTGTACAAAAATGTAAATCTCAGCATTTCTAGCTTCAATAGTGAATACCTTACAATTTAAATCGATTACCAAATAAATATTTTTCACTAATTTTACTTTTAAATGACATCACACGGAAAAAACAATAGAAAATAACACCAGAATATTACGACCGTTTCCAAAACCGCCGTACATGCATTACGAAAAGTCGCAAATATATCGTTATTTCACATGCCATCTACAAAACAATAATCATTTACAGGTGCAGAATTAAATAAATTACGTAAATTATATTACTTACCAGTAGAATAACGTGTCCAACAAGTTAAAATCACCAAAAATACACACACGTACCGATACGCTATCCGCACTCACAGAAGACGACTTTTGACACCAATTTTTTAATATTCACGACTCGGTTTTAGCATTTTTAGCACTACCAAATGACGGATGTATAGCCATAACATTAATATTTTGACGTTTAGTCAACGACAATAAGTCCAATGCTATGAATTTAACAAAAAGCGCGAACATTCAAAGTCGCGCGCTAAAAAGGGACATTTGTCCCGTACGGGCGCTCAACGGATGTTTAAAAAAGGGGCGTACATAGCGTTCACACTTGCCTAAGGGGCGTACATAGCATTCACACTTGCCTAAGGGGCGTACATAGCATTCACGCTTGCCTACGGGGCCTACATAACGTTCACGTCTGCCTTAGGGGCCTCAACATGTTACAGTACTTGCTTTCGGAGCCTTCGCACTGAGACAATCTCACAGAACAACAACGCTTGCCTGAAGGGCCTACACAGCGTTCAGACAAATATGATTTCCTGTTTACTGAACCGACAGACGTTATACCTGTCGAAGACACCAGCCTGAGGGGCCTTTGTGTGTTTACAAAATTATATGACATAACGAAGGAATGCTTGCTCTCGGGGCTCTAACAGCATTCTCATTCATTCCTACAACACATTGACATAACAATGGACCTTTGCCTTCGGGGCCTCAATGACGTCCTCACGTGCTTGCTGAAAGAGCCTTGTAGCACTTACAGAACTCGACACCGAATGCTAGCCTTCGGGGCGTTCAAAGCATTCACGCAGTGCATGCTTGCGGAGCCTTAGCACTAACGCCACACAGTGTACAGCGTTTGCCTTCGGGGCCCATATAGCGCTTACAGACTCTACATTATAGTTAATATGATATTACATTTAACATCTTCAGAGCATTCACACAGTGCATGCTTACGGAGCCTAAGCACTAACGCCACACACCATACAGCGTTTGCCTTCGGGGCCAATATAGCTATTTACAGACTCTACATATAGTAAATATCTTATTACATTTAACGACTTCATAGTCGTTACCATAGTGCCTGCTTTTGGAGCCTCAGCACAAAATTCAACCATCTGGAAACGCTTGCCGACGGGGCCCTTATAGCGTTTGTACAGTGCCTGCTTATGGAGCCTAAGCACTTTTATTTATCCTATTCTGAAATGGGGTTGATCATAACCCTGAACAAAGAACTGGAGCTTGGAGCCGGGTCGAAAAGAGCCGGTTCGAGCGGAGCGGAGCCGGGTCGAGCAGAGCAGATCCGGGTTAAGCAGAGCGCAGCCGGGTAGAGCAGAGCGGGACCAGGCTGAGCTACACTGGAGTGGACCAGTATCCTTCGGGGACCGAAGGAATGCAGGATGGCCGAACTGTTGGACGAACAAAATCGATTGCCTAGAACGTCACTAGGGGTACCCCATCCCTAATGTCATCTGACAGTAGAACTGTCATTCACTTCATTCAGAGATAGATTCGCGCGCTCTGGCGCTCTGTGATTGTGATATTAATTTATTCGAGTAAAACTGTGTAATACCATATAAAATGCGTTTCGTTGTTATTATATATTCTGTAGAAATAACCACGATTTTTACCAAACAACCTTTTTATGATCATTGTTAAAAAAACGTAATAACGCCATCTATGTGGCTACAGTTCAACTAAATTATTACAACACAATAACGCCATCTATACACGAATTATATTAATAAATCTGGTCTATCAAAATAATTATGTTTTATTAGACAGATAATATTTAATTAGTTAAATTCACACAATAATTAATAACAAGTATAAAGACTTGATCTGACCACATTGAATCACTTAATCATTGAAAAATAATCTTTACTATTACCACAAACGTCATCATTCCATCCATATTATAGCCCTTCGTTTGCACTGCCCCGTCGCAATCATAAAAACCCTTTATTTCATAAATACTTGTTATAATGCATGCTCGATAAATTACCAGAAACAGTGGTTAGGTTAGGTTTAGGAGGGGTGGCCCTTGCGGCCACCCCGACGCTTTTTTTTTTATGACCATACAGAAATATTGTTCATCATTATCATTTCAGCCAATAGACGTTACACACTACTGGACCTTCCCCAAAGTTCTTCACACACTCGGTCCACCTGTAGCGCTACCATGAGTTGACATCGAAAACTGACATAACGTAGACTACTAAAATTAGTTTTTACGTACTCATCGATATACTATATGTAAACAGAAGTGGGTCAGGGTGGCAAAATAATCACGCAGCACTACACGGATACTGGATATATATTTGGGCAGAGGTTTCCCATAACAAGTCCAACACAAAATTGAATTACAAATCACCGTTACACTCCATTTTATACAGACCAAAAATTACCCCCGCTACAACTCGTAATATCGCAATCATAACAACAACTATTTAATTGTAAATAATTACATTTTAATACAGTGCACTAATATTGATGTAAGTAAATTATATTTAAATACTTTAATTAGGTTTTAAAAGCTAGATCTATTTTTAGACTATCACATTAATTATTTATAATTATTAGCGGAAGTTCCGTAGGCGGGACGTGATGGTATTGGTGGTCCCCCGGAAATATTCGGTAACACTCGGCCATCCTGCGCTGGTCGTGTCCCACGGCCCTCATTCCTCTCGAAGTTGCTGCTGGAGATCTGTAAACAGAAGATAACGCAGAGTAGTTTTTCCGAAAGAAGGTTTAAAGAAATAAAATTATATTCATCTACCTATTGTTGTTTTTACTTTAATTCTTTTAAGATAATTTGTGTTCAACCTAAATAATTATGTTTATTGAGTGCATACGTAAGTAATTATAATCATATTGTATACAATTGTTAAGCTAAGAAACAAAGGTACTCGTAGATAGTTATATGCGTATTTATAGTTATGTATTAAGTATGAGGTTTGATCACACAGCCACTCTTATAATAATAAATAAGTAGTTACTCATTTACCAGCATAGATTTAAGCACACAGTATATATTTTTATATACGAGTTGTCTGATCGCACAGGCAGGGAATAGTTATTTACTCACACAGCTTTGTTTTAGTATTAAGTTTGTATATATAGCTTGATCACCCAGCCGCTATTGGAAGTTATGATTTATTCACACAGCTTTGTATTAAGTCATGGAACTTGATCACACAGCCGCTAAATGGAGGTAACAATTTAGTCACACAGCTTTGTATTAAGTTATAGAACTTGATCACACAGCCGCTATTGGAGGTAACAATTTAGTCACACAGCTTTGTATTAAGTCATAGAGCTTGATCACACAGTCGCTATTGAAGGTAACAATTTAGGCACACAGCTTTGTATTAAGTCATAGAGCTTGATCACACAGCCGCTATTGGAGGTAACAATTTAGGCACACAGCTTTGTATTAAGTCATAGAGCTTGATCACACAGCCGCTATTGGAGGTAACAATTTAGTCACACAGCTTTGTATTAAGTCATAGAACTTGATCACACAGCCGCTTAATGGAGGTAACAATTTAGTCACACAGCTTTGTATTAAGTTATAGAACTTGATCACACAGCCGCTATTGGACGTAACGATTGAGTCACACAGCTTTGTATTCAATTAAGTTATCTATATATATAATAGCTTAATCACATAGTCGTTATTGATATGAGAAATGTGGTCACTCAGTTAGACATTCATACTCTAAATAGTTTTGAAGCATCCTCGTAGGTGCACTAGTAAGGACATTTCCTTTTCACACAGTGATATGTTCATCTAAAATAGGCTCATTATTCATTCAGCAATACTTTCCATGTTAGATTTGAACAATACGAGTATTATAATGATAATCCAAATTTATTTGTGGATAATGTTTTAAATATTATTACTTTTTCCATCTTTCCTGACACGATAAGTACGATAACTATTATTACATGTTTAGAATTTTTGGCTATACCCTATTTTACATCTATTAATTACAATTTACATGGTCTTATTGTTCTCACATAATATTCTTCTCCGTCATAAATACTGTAGGTATCAATAGCTACAAAAGTTTCTCCATTTCTTTTGATAATTATGAAAAAATGGCTATTGTCAACAATTATGTTGATTATAAAGTATACTATTAAATAAATTAAAATAATATTTACATTTCATTTCCAACATATTATTTCTATGAATATTTTTCCCAGCTAACAATCAATCAAATGCATACCTACAACTCTTAGAATAAATACGAATTTTTGAAATCAAATATCGCTTAGCCTCACATAATCGACGATGTTTTACTTACTGGTTATAATTACCTCAAGCAAGCTATCCTTACTTAATATACATATATATAATTTTTTTTTTTCATAATATTAATAGGTATTTATATATATTTTTAATTTTTATATTTACATAATTTAACTTTCTAAAAGATCGATTAAATCATCGCGGTCTACTTCGTGATCACTACCAGAAGTATCGTCATCGGATAATGTCGTTCTATATGGCCGGAGAGATTCTCCTGTAACAACTGCGCTAAACCGCCTGTAACCCTTCATACCCTTGATACTAGCTATGGTGTAGCGATTCAATAACTGATTAGCCTTAGATACTTTATAAGGACCTGTGTAAAGTCCATCCAGTTTCCTCGTAACCTTGACAGTAGTGTCCCTAGACAGCCCCCCTTTCCACAAAACAAGTTGTCCAACATTGTACTTTGTACACCTCTTGTGTCTTTTATCGAACCTACTTTTCATGAGGGTCATGTTCCTGTCGATGCGTAATTTCGCGCTTTTCCTCCTAGCTTCTAGGTTTTGTCTTTGCGAGTCAAAAGCAAGAGGTGCTATGGGTAAAGCCGGAAAACGAGTGTTCGTGTGCCCGAACATAAGATTAAATGGAGGGGCGCCTGTAGTAGAGTTAGGAGTGTTGTTAATACCCCAAACAACATCCGGCAACTTATTGTCCCAGGTGCATTCGCTCTCCGACATGGTATTTAAGCCGTTTAGTAGAGTGCGATTAACTCGCTCTACCTGACCGTTCGAACGAGGACTTGCTATAGCGTTCAAAACATGCTTGAATTGCATCTCTTCGGAAAACTGTTTGAAATAACGACTTGTGAATGCCTTTCCCCTATCGGTGACTACTCTTGTGGGGTTGCCGAATTGATTGAATATTTCTTTCATTATGCGGATGGTTTCTATGGAACTACAATTCTTAGCAGCTTTTGCAAAGACAAATTTCGTAAAGGAATCTACGACTACCAAGACGTATTTCCTTTACGGGTTTTAACAAATGGGCCTAAATGGTCTGCATGTAACGTATGCATTGGAACGGCTGCTTTGGAAATAGGATTTAGTTCCCCTTCTAGTCTGCCATGGTTCCCTTTCCCAAATGCGCATTGGAGGCAGGATTTTATATATTTGCGAATAAATCTGGTCATTTTGGGAAACCAAAATTGAGCCTTTATGGAGCTTTCGCATTTTTCAAAACCTGGGTGCCCTATTTGATCGTGCATCTTTTGCAATAGCCCATACTTGGCTAATTTTGGTATAACGAATCTTTCCCCTGCAAAAGTCTTCCGAAACAAAATACCTTCCTTCTCTACATAGTTAGCTCTGATGTCTGAGCTTACGTCAGGATCGCGCAATTAAGAAAGAGTGCTCTGAATATTATCATCCTGCAATTGTAGAGTCAATAACCAGTCAGAGTTCTCTATCATAAGTACTGGAAATGCAGTAGGATTCCTATTTAGAGCATCTACGTGCTCTGCATGCGATTTCCGGGTCTGTACTCTATCTCTAATTCGAAATCTTGGATTGTCAGCCACCAGCGGGCGATACGAGGAATCAGGTCTTTTTTAACTATAAATAATAATAAATAATAAAACTTTATTGAAAAAACATAAGAGCTACAAAAGGTGTAAAATAATCTAATTAAACTAATGGAATCATTTGCAGTTTGCTGCCTGAACTAGGAATATCCTGTATCTCAGGCAAAAACAATAAAGGGCATAATTTCAAATTAATTTTAACAATAAACAGAACATTGATTTTTATAGATGCATATTACCTAATCTAATTCACTTGTAAATAATCCAAACTAATACAAATACGTACGCCTGATCGACATAGTTAAGAATTTTGCCGATGTTGCTTACTTTGTGACACACATATCTACCAGCCTAAGCACCTACTTAATAAAAATGTTTACTTAGCAATACAGACAGATGATTACATAATAGAAACACAAAAATATACTAACAACTTGATAATAACAACTTTATCTGACTAAATTTATTAACGTAAAACTAAGTGAAAGCCCTATCAGGCGCCTTCATAATCTATAGTGCTAATATAACGAGTTTCAGCCATTTTTCTAGCGGGGCAGTCAAGGTCACCAGTTTTGTGATTGCACGGTTTTTTATAGTGCATGCAAGTGGCACATTTAGGTGGTTCAGCCTTCTTTGGGCACTCCTTCATGTCGTGTCCATCTTCTCCGCAATGGCCGCAGATGGTTGTCTCGCCACGACATGTTTTCGCGGCATGACCGTACTGCTGACACTTGTAACATCTTGTTACAAGCGTAAAGTCTCTGACAGGGCATGACGACCAGTTCACAAAAACTCTGTCTTTTGTAATTAGTGCCTTCCGAATTTCTGCCGTGACCTCTATGACGTAGTTGCAGGTCTCGGCGTTTTTCTTACCCGACTTATGGCTAAGTTTAACAGAGGACAGAAACTTTTCTGTGGTCATGCTTTTCAGTTTATCGGCTAAATTTTGTTGAAAGATACAGTTGAACACTTCTGTATCCTGCATAGACGTGGGCACACCAACCACTATAATTCTGGGCTTACGTTTTTGAGGTTCGTCTATGGTAAGCCCAGATGTAGTCAACTGTTCGTTTTTTTTCAATTTTTCAATGTCCCCCTTGGAGTCCGTGCTGATAATCACTCCTCCATTTTTGGTTTTGCGAAGTCCTCTTACTTGCAGCTTCATTTGTTCAGGCCGGATAATTTTTTGTACGAGACTTTTGGTGTCTTCACTCGTTTTGTTTTTGTCAGCCGGATAAATAGCTACTGAGCTAGTATTAACTGGATGCACAAATTTGGTTTCGGATTTCTTGACCATGTCAGCAAAAGAGGCAGTCCTCGGGGCTGAATTTGTGGACACCGAAATAACTTGCGTTAAGTTTTGCAATTGTTGCGAAAGGTCTTGGTTTTCCATGTAGGTATTCAAATGATGGTGGTATTCGATGGCTTTGGACTTCAGCGACTGGTACTGCACAACTAATTGTGAGGTTCCCAGGCTTACGTTGCGGCACAGGTTGTTGATTCTGAGCTTCTGGTCCGAGTTCAGTTTGCCTTCACACGAGATCACACATACCTCATTCAGGCACTTTTCGATTTTTTTCATCCAGTCCTGGAGCTCAATTGTACTTATAACTACAGGACCATCATCTTGGTGGTGCTGGTCATGATGAGGATGGACTTTCGTTGGCTGAGCTGGCTCCGGGGCTTGGGGCACAGGGGTAGATGGAGGGCTTCGCAGAGTTTTCCCACTTCTATTAAATGGACTTCCGTCCATTTTGAATTAGAGGATTTTTAATACACACAAAATAATTGTTAATACATCGCAAAGATTGTCACTGTTGCACAAACACCGTATGACCCAGAAAATCTTCTTCCGCTAGTTAGGACTAGGTCACAATTACTGCATAGAGTATTGTTTATTGCAAAATAATCAACAGATCTCACGTCTATCTACATTGACGATCGGCGAATCAAACTAATGTAGTCCTGAGGGCAGCGCAATCGGTAACTACTTTAACTGGTATCCCGGTCAGATATATGCGAAAACGTTTAAGAGACTCTACTACTGCGAGCGTCTCAAGCTCGTAACTATGGTAGTTCTTTTCCTCTCTCGATGTTACCCTACTAAAGTACGCGATTGGCTTTAAACTGCCATCCTTTTGTTCTTGAAAAAGGATTCCGCCGAGACCCATCTTACTGGCATCGGTATGAAGTTCAGTTCTGGAGTCTTTATCATATAACCCCAGAACTGGACGTTCCACCAATCAACTTTTCAATGTCTCGAAAGCGGTTTCCTGATCTGGACCCCAGTGCCACTCAACCCCTTTCTTTGTGAGTTCTGTTAGTGGACGGGCAATCTCAGCGAAACCTTTAATGAACTTTCGAAAATAAGACGTTAAGCCAATAAACTGTCTGATTTCATGGACGTTTCTCGGCCTTTTATACTCTGCCACACAATTTATTTTAGCCTGACCCGGTTGTATTGTCCCTGCAGTGATCTCATGGCCCAAATAGGTGACAGTGGATTTCAGAAATGAACATTTTTTTAAGTTTAGTTTTAAATTTGCTTCTGCCAGTAACTGCAAAACTCGTTCTAATAGTGATAACCCCTCTTCGACAGTTAGTGTAGGTATCATAACGTCATCTAAATATAGAGCTATATCCTTGCATACTTTACCTAGAGTCGTTTGGATAAGTCGTGAGAAAACCGCGGGTGCGTTTGCCAAACCAAATGGCATTTTCAAGAACTCATATTGCCCTGAAGGGGTAACAAACGCAGTTTTGTTTATTGACTCTACATTTATAGGCACTTGGTAATAGCCTTGAGCAAGATCTAAAGCTGTAAAGAAACATTTTCCAGACAACCGACTCACTTGGTCTTCTATGTGGGGCAATGGATAACGATCCTTTACAGTTCGCGCATTCAGAGCTCTATAATCGATGCAAAGCCTGTAGTCACCACCTTTTTTCTTTATTAACACAACTGGACTAGCATATTCTGAGAATGACTCCCTTATTATTCCGGCATCTAACAGATCCTTAATTTTTTCGTTGAATATTTCGTTCTCCTTATGAGACAGTCTGTAAGGTTTGCAGTAAACAGGTTCATTTGTATTAGTCCGAATATGCATCTCGATTAAATCTGTACAACCTAAGTCTTTTGTGTCCCTAGCAAAGGAATCGACGTACCTATTGAGCAACTTTAGTAATCGGTCCATTTCGAAGGCATTAAGGTCACCCACATTAATATCTGACCGTGTAATTTCGACCCTATCACCCTCGCCCTCGCTAATCATAAACATATTCGAATCCATTTGAGAATCTTGATTCTTAATTAATTCTACCCTTGTTATCAACTTATCAGGTGCCCACGAAATATCTACGTTCCCAACATTTACAATCTTTAAAAACGGTTGATCTGATTTCATCACAATTTCTGGAATATAGTACGACGTATTCCCTAATTCATAATAAACTGGATGACTAAGGTATGTATTTCCTTGTTGGTTACTGCTATTACGATCTATATATACCTCAACGAACGTGAGACTTTGTTTAGGAATTTCTGTTACGTGTTTCAAGTATACTGGAAATTTTGTCACAAGTTCATCATCACTTAGTTGAAAAGCTGACAACACATCAGTGACACTATGAGAAGTTACAAAATTCGCGGAGGTGGCTGTAGTAACTAAGCTGATGTTTTCTTGGTTGATCATTGTTTGTCCAATTATTAAATATATGTCTGCCATGCTCCTGTTTGTTACTTCTGCAATACCATTCAATATTATATCGTCGACCAACACCGCAATCTCACATTTACCCATAGACTCTATACAACCTCCCCCGAACCCTTTCATTACTACAGCCGATGGATAAATCTGAAGTTTTAGATTTTCTGCCATAGTACATGTAAGAATATTGAGCCTACTTCCTGTATCGATATATGCAATTAATTGTAACCCATTAACAACCACATTCCTTTTGTACACATCGAGATATATATCATAGGTAATATGTAAAACATTGCTGACCTGGTATGGTTGTTGACGCGATGAGCTTGGTGCAAACCAGCAGGACGCCGTCGTATGTCCAGGGCGGCGGCAAGTCTCGCAGCGCTGCTGCGACCTGCAGTCCCGTGCTTCATGTCCAGCGCGCCGACAGAAGTAGCACGACCTCGGCACGAGCTGTGGTGTTGAAGTACCAGCTGCCGCAGTCAAACTTGTGTTGCCCCTCTTCCAAGTAGACTTGCGCGATGTATAAGCTGCGTCCACTCGCTTGAAATTTTCCAACGACGACAGATATCCAAAATACAGTTGTTCAGGTGTTTCGCACTTATAAGCTTTCGCATTGTTTCGAAGCTCTGTCGGTAGTCCTCGTATAATGCACGAAATTGCGTCTTCTCCACCAATTTTGCACTTCCTAAGTAATGACAATTTTTCATGATAGTATTTTGTCATTGATTCACTATCCACTTTTGATCTCGCCAACATTTGTTCCAATTTTTCCACAAAATCCATAGATCGAGGAAAAGCCGTTTGTAGGGCGGTTTTCCATTGGTCCCAAGTACGATTATAATCTTCTAGGTCCTCGTACCACGCCCTTGCAGATCCACGCAGACGTAATTGCATGATAAACTGCCGATCCTTATTACTCCATGAAAAAATATCACCGAGCTGGTCAATCTTATGTAACCATCCAATCACGTTGTTGTTTTGATCTTCTGGGCGATATTTTGGCACCAACTCAGCATCCGTTGGAGTAACGCGACGTTTTTTGTTCGATGGCTGATGGGGTTCGCAACAATCGGGCAGAAAAAAAAAATCTGCATTTTCTCGTTGAGGCTGGTTGCAAGAATCTCCTTCTTTCTTTTCCGTCGTCCAAGCCCAGCAGCATATGGGCCCGACATTTTGACTCCAGATCCCACTTCTGAAGTGTAAACAGAAGTGTGTCAGGGTGGCAAAATAATCACGCAGCACTACACGGATACTGGATATATATTTGGGCAGAGGTTTCCCATAACAAGTCCAACACAAAATTGAATTACAAATCACCGTTACACTCCATTTTATACAGACCAAAAATTACCCCCGCTACAACTCGTAATATCGCAATCATAACAACAACTATTTAATTGTAAATAATTACATTTTAATACAGTGCACTAATATTGATGTAAGTAAATTATATTTAAATACTTTAATTAGGTTTTAAAAGCTAGATCTATTTTTAGACTATCACATTAATTATTTATAATTATTAGCGGAAGTTCCGTAGGCGGGACGTGATGGTATTGGTGGTCCCCCGGAAATATTCGGTAACATATATGTAGAAATAACCACGATTTTTACCAAACAACCTATAAGATCATTGATAAAAAAACGTAATAACGCCATCTATGTGGCTACAGTTCAACTAAATTATTACAACACAATAACGCCATCTATACACGAATTAGTGATAAAGGAACTTAAAATTAATAAATCTGGTCTATCAAAATAATTATGTTTAATTAGATTATTTTTACAAATAAAATTTAATAAGGTTAATTCACACAATAAATAACAAAAATAAAGACTTGATCTGACCGCATTAAATCACTTAATCATTGAAAAATAATCTTTACTATATTACCACAAACACCATCTTTCCATCCATAATATAGCCCTTCTCGTTGGCACTGCCCCGCCGCAATCATAAAAACTTTTTATTTCATAAATACTTGTTATAATGCATGCCCGATAAATTACCAGAAACAGTGGTTAGGTTAGGTTTAGGAGGGGTGGCCCTTGCCGCCACCCCGACGCTTTTTTTTTTATGACCATACAGAAATATTGTTCATCATCATCATTTCAGCCAATAGACGTCCACTACTGGACCTTCCCCAAAGTTCTTCACACAGTCACAGGTGGACCCACCTGTAGCGCTACCATGAGTTGACATCGAAAACTGACATAACGTAGACTACTAAAATTGGTTTTTACGTACTCATCGATATACTATTAGAAATAACCACGATTTTTACCAAACAGTCTTTATGAACATTGATAAAAAAAAGTAATAACGCCATCTATGTGTCTACAGTTCAATTAAATTATTACAACACAATAACGCAATCTATACACAAATTAGTGATAAAAGAACTTAAATTTAATAAATCTGGTCTATCAAAATAATTACGTTTCATTAGATTAGTTTTACAGATAAAATTTAATTAGTTAAATTCGCACAATAAATAACAAATATAACGGCTTGATCTGACCGCATTGAATCACTTAATAATTGAAAAATAATCTTTAATATAATTATTACCGCAAACGCCATCTCTCCATCCATATTATAGCCCTTTTGTTCAGGATTGTTTAATGAAACGCTTCAAAATGTATTTTAAATGCTGTAATTACTTTGTTTTTGATGTTTTACATTGAGTTTATAAAATTGTGTAATAACCGGCGCGGAGACACGCTGGGAGATAGGCCTATCTGAGTTGCTGAAATATCTCTGTAGAGGGCGCGACGGTCGCTCGCCACCATCGCGCGGGAACTTTTAAATGTGGAACAAACTTGTGTTAACACTTTCGTTGGCACTGCCCCGCCGCATTCCTAAAAACTTTTTATTTCATACATACTTGTTATAATGCATGCCCGATAAATTATCAGAAACAGTGGTTAGGTTAGGTTTAGGAGGGGTGGCCCTTGCGGCCACCCCGACGCTTTTTTTTTTATGACCACACAGAAATATTGCTCATCATCCATCATCATTTCAGCCAATAGACGTCCACTTCTGGACCTTCTCTAAAGTTCTTCACACAGTCGGTCCACCTGTAGCGCTACCATGAGTTGATATCGAAAACTGACATAACGTAAACTATTGCTCGGTCTCTTTCAAATGCATCGCAATGAAAGACACGAAGCGATAGTTTTCGATAGCGAGGATAGTATTTCAAACTCATGGTAGTGCTACTGATGGAAATCTTGCTAAGCTGCGGCTTCCTGGATACGATACTAGATTGATAAAAAAAAGATATCAAATCGATTGAATCGTTTTTATAATGGATAGATACAGTGTATTAAGAACCATTGCGATTCTGAATATCGATTCTAATGCCAAGAATGAACATTCCTACTTAGTTTATGGTGTTATGTTTTTTTAATTATTCTTTTTATTTTTACGTTTGGCAATTTTTTCAAAACTGTTGTGGCCAGTATGGTATGTGTCAAGAGAGTCATGAAAATGTCGTCTCCCAGCGGCCGGGTGTGCATAAGGCGGCATTCACTCTGCGTGAACAAAAAAAAAAAGTCATGAAAATGTAAGTGAAAATGGATACTATTTTTTTCTTGAATGCATAAAAAAAATTTACTTCATAATTGATGGCGCCACTGCTGCTTACGTGATACAGTATAGTATAGTAGCTCTATTGGTTATTTATATATCAAAGTCAAATATTCTTTATTTGCATAGGCTTGTACACAGCACTTACAAATCGTCATACATAAAGAAAATATTTAAAACTATTTAAAGATAATGTATATGATTTAAATGAAATTAATTATATATCTTGATACATAAGATATACTAAAAAATAAATAGACATAATGCGATTCTACCACCGGTATCGGAAAGTTGATTCTGACGAGAAGATCCGGCAAGAAACTCGCCAGTTACTCTTTTTAATCGCCAAAATGTTTATTACAATGTTTTCCTCATACCACCTCCTACAGTCCAATACTCAAGATGAAGAAAATGTTAAAGGCTAAGAATGAGGTAAACCAGAGCAGACCAGTCCCCAGACGCGGCACCTGTACACAAGTATGACGTATGTGTCAGCCATCATTTCACTCAACCATATCAGAGGGAATGTAATGACCCGCCACATAGCGCCACCACCTCAGGAACGTTTGAGCGTGCATGACCACTCCAATTCTCCTCATAAGATACAAAGAATAGTATGCATAATTAAATACTAATAAACTGTAGGACGTGGTGTACAATAACAGGTTGATAGTATCTTGTCAATTATTATTAATCATTAATAGTAAATGTACTCAATTTGTATATAAAATTAAATTCAATGCTGCAATGCCTAATTGATTAAAATTTATATAATAATAATTTCAGTATTAAAATACTGCAAGAAAATACAAATGTACAGGCATGGGGATCATTATACCCAAGAATCCTTATCGTTGAGATAATCTACAATTTTATAGCATCCTTTCTTTATTAAGCAGGCTTTTACATGTGTTTTAAATTTATGAATTGGCAAGTCAATAACATTTTGTGGCAACTTGTTATACATTTTAATACTTAGTCCTACAAATGAACTACTAATCTTTTGGAGTTTTAGATTTGGAACCGCTAGTCTATGTTTATTTCTTGTATTAAAACCATGACATTCAGATTTTTTCGAAAAAAGATGAATATTCTTTCGCACGTACAAAATGCAGTCTAAAATATATTTGGATGCAACGGTTAAAATGTCAATGTTCTTAAACATTTCTCTAAGTGAATCGTGAGGTCTAAGGTTGTATATAAAACGGATGGTCCTCTTCTGCAATACAAATATAGTCTGTATGTCTGCAGCAGACCCCCACAACAAGAGACCATATGACATTATACTATGAAAATAACTAAAATAAACCAGTCTCGCGGTTTCAATATCAGTCAAATGTCTTATCTTCTTAACCGCATATGCGGCGGAGCTAAGTCTTCCCGCCAAGGCTGCTATGTGAGGACCCCATTGCAATTTGGCATCCATAGTGATGCCCAAAAATACAGTTGAATTAATGACCTCAATACGTTCATTATTCATGATGATGTTAGTGTTGACCTGACTTACATTGGGCATAGTAAATTTTACACATTTGGTCTTTTTAGCATTGAGAAGCAAGTTGTTAGTGGTGAACCAATGGAGCACTTGTAAGAGGGAGTCATTTGTAACCTGTCTGTGTGCCTAAGATCTTATAAGGCTGTATGCAATGCTAGCTCCGTGGGTCCTGAGGCGCTCACAGGAACCTAACAAAAAGCTGTGAGAGGGCGCCACTTGCTTTAACTCTCTATTTTTAAATAAATTATTACTATATTTTTAAATAAATCGTTGTAAAATACATGCAATAAAACGAGTTAAATTTGTTTCTGGCTTTTAGATACTTAATTTTAAGATTTAAAATTAAACTTAAACAGGTAAGTTTATTTTAAGTTACAAAATATTTATCATGTGATAAAACAAGAACAGTTGTTTTAAATTCTCAGAATAATAACAAAAGGTGGATCAAACAAACGTCGAACGTATCTTTTCGTCGATCAACATTAAAAATCAACGAAGTATCGTCAGCAAATAAAACTATCTCACAAAGATCTTGTGTAAAGTAAGGAAGGTCATTGATGTATATTAAAAAGAGTAAAGGTCCCAAAATTGAACCCTGGGGGACTCCCATCAATAAAGCAGCGCCTGAAGAATCAGTCCCATTAACATTTACTTTCTGAACTCTGTCAGATAGGTAAGAATTTATCAAACTTAATGAATTCTTTGAAACACCATAATGAGATAGTTTCAACAACAATGTTTGGTGCTTAACGCAATCAAACGCTTTCGATAGGTCACAGAAAACACCTATAGCATCCTGTTTGTTCTCCCATGCATCAAAAATGTGCTTGATAAGTGCAACTCCTGCGTCAGAGGTTGACTTACCTTTAGTGAACCCAAATTGCTTATTATGAAGCAAGTCGTTAACTTTAAAATGAGACAGCAACTGAACGAATATGACTTTTTCAAAAATTTTACTCAGTGCTGGTAATATAGAAACGGGCCTGAAGGTAGAAGGGTCACTTTTATCGCTTGATTTGTACAACGGTATGATTTTGCTGTACTTCATTAAGCTAGGAAATTGACCCTCATCAACACATTTGTTGAATATCATTGCCAAATGAGGTGCAATAAACAGTATTATGTTTCTTAAAATATCTACTGATAGTCCCCAAAGATCTTCAGTCTTTTTCATATTCAGCTCCTTGAAAGTTTTAACTATTATCTCCGGGGTTACATGAGTGAATTTGAAAGGTGTTTTACATTCGCCAACACTTGCTTTAAACAACGATACAGCAATATCTGAACTCGAATCTAATTTACTTGTTGTTGACACTGGTATGTTGGTGAAGAAGGACTCAAATGCTTTTGCCACTTCAGCATCAGAGTCAAGACATTTGCCGTTGATTTTTAAAGAGAGCTTGTTTTGTTGTGTTTTATTTTTACAAGTCTCTTTGTTAATTACGTTCCATGTGATTTTAATTTTGTTAGTTGCGTTGCTTATTTTGTCTTTAATATAGTTGGATTTTGCAACTGCACATACCTTCTTAAAGCACTTAGAATAATTAATTCTTAACGTATTCAATAGTAGCGGGATCATTTGAACTAGCCTTAATATCATATAATTCAAACAATTTTCTCCTGCTTATATAAATCCCTGTAGTAGCCCAGTCACTAAATTTGTTTTTAGAATTATTTAATTTAATGGTCTTTTTTGTGAAGATGCCATTAAATTCCTTTTCAACAATTTCGAAAAGGTTGTCATATAACTGATCAACACTGTTTTCGTTACAGGGAATTGAGGATACTTTATTATAAATAGTATCTTTGAATTGTTGAACCCGTCTTTTAGTAATAGGCCTACACGTAAATATAGTAGGCAAATAATTTTGATGGCAGTCGATAACAGCCATCTGACCACTGTGATCAGGATTTATGAAATTTATTATAGCCTTTTCCCCTACATTACAATCACAGAAAATGTTGTCTAAACAAGTAGCCGAAGTGGGGGTGACTCTTGTCGGTTCGTTGAAAAGGTGATGCAAATTAAAAGACTTAAAAAGATTCAGAAACCTAATGGTGCTCTGAGAATCCTCTAGGATATTAATATTAAAGTCACCGCACACAATAACTCTTTTACTTGTTGCACAAACCTTTCTTAAGACTTCTTCCATGCTTGATTCGAATGAATCATAATTTGCAGAGGGGGGTCTATAAATGCAGACAATTATATGCTGATCCAGCTCTGCACAAGAAATTTCTTTAGTTCGTTCTACAGATAGTGATTCAATGTCTTTACGTTGTTTACACTTGAGATAATTTTTTAACAAAATTAGTGACCCTCCTCTTATCGCAGAGTGTCTCGTGAACGAACTGATAAGTTTGTAATTATTAATACTAACAATTAGCTGTTGATGTTGATTTAACCAATGTTCTGTAATACATAGTATATCAACATTTGTTTCTTCTAAAAATAATTCTAACTCTAATTCTTTACCAGGAAGCCCCTGTATGTTCTGGTGAATAAGTTTTAAGTTATTAGGATCTTCCTTGGTCACTAAATTGCTAGAGACCTCCTCTATTGTCTTAGACTTAAATTTAAATGGCTTGGAATACTTTCCAAAGTCTGTTTAACCCATTCCTTGCCACTAAAATTTTAAAAACATCTCATGGGTGCCACTTAATTTTATTAATGATAACGATAGAAAATACGAAATAATATTGTTTTATTATACTAAAAAAGCCCCTAATTAACTAAAACCTATTTAAAAATGGGATACGCAACATATGCGTTGGTGGCACTGGTCAAAAAAAGAAATCGTTAACTGCCACTCAACGCACCATTTGCGTTGGCGTTGGAACAATATTATGCAACATGTTCTGCAATGCAAGGGAAAATGCCGATTCTGGATGTCGTACTTTCACTTTACTTTTACTAAGTACCGAACGTTTGCAAAACCAAAACATTTGCGTGTATATAACTAACATGATGCTGAGACAATACATTTATTCGTTAAACAGTCGAGATTTCGCAATTATTTTGGAAGTGCAAATACTTGGTTTATCCTCACAGTTATCCTTCACATAGGTCTAAGAACAGATTTATATGAATTATATACACACACATCCATAGCTTAAAACCTAGATTTATACCCTTTTATACTGCATATAATAAAATGAGGTATTACATACTTTCTTTCCCTTCAATATAGGTACACCCACCTTCTATAGTTAAATTAAGTACCTTAAGTAATGCCTAGTTTACGTTTCCTAGTGTCCTCGACTATAGTTAGTTATATAGTTATACAATATTTTAGTAGATGATGGGTTGGTATTATAATAAAACAAAAATAATGAGTCAATATTTAATACAAAAAAACAGTAGCTAAGGCACTCTCTGAAAGAAGAATTAATAATAATAATAATAAAAAGTCTTTATTTTCCCATCACAATTCAGGTAGGTACTTAGAATTATGTTAACAACCTCTAGAGTAAATTATAACATGATTTATGAATGACATAATGTTGTAGCCCGAATAGTGAAGGGCTGGTGCCTGAAATAGGTAACAAAATGAAACCTGTGCTACAGGTCACCAGGCCACACCCTCAGACCGCTTTATGTTATCAACTACTTACAGTAAGTATTGTTATTTGCTTTTAAGAGAGGCAGTATTAGTCAATTGTATTACCGCTAAACAGTGTTACGAAGAAAATATGGAGACATAAAAACAAAAGCAATTTATGACGAAAGTAAGTAACAATAATTAAATTAAATATTACTAACTAACAATAAAATATGTATGATTTACAGAGTTCCTTAGTGGGTGATTGTAAAGTGTGTTTGGGTGTGTGCATATGTGTATTTGTGGGTGAATACGTGTGTGTGTGAGTGTGTGCGCGCGTATTGGTAAGTGTTATGTATATGGTTTTTGAGAGCATGAGTTGGTTGGTGTGAGGTGAGTGAGCTATGTCAAAGAATGAATAAGTTTTTCGGTCTCTTCATAGTTGAGAGAATTTAAGAACTTTGAAAGAACCATTTTACATTTGGCCTTTGTTAGAGGATAAAGAATTTGAATTTCGTTAATTTTGTTATAAATATAGGGTCCTAGATAATTATAGAAGTTTTGTGCTTTCGCTGTATTCACCAAAGGAACGACACACACTTTCTTTCTACGTTTGTCGTTTAGCAATTTGGGAATGTAGGGTAACTGGGTATGCATCTTAAGAACTGTACGTAGGATGAAAGTTTGGCGAACTGTAAGTAATTCCCAGTCCCTGTACAACGTGGCTGTGGGGTAGCGAAATGGCAGGCAGGCTCCTACTTTAAGGAGGGCTCGTTGTGCTCTCTCCAGTTCTATGAGGAGTGACTTGGCAGCCCCACCCCAAATTGTGATGCAGTATTCGAGTAGCGAATGAGCGAGTGCATAATATACTGTTTTGATAACTTTTCGGTCAGCAATGTGTCTCAGCGTTCTGAAAATATATATTAACTTGCGGAGTCTTGCGGCTGTTAATGTGAGGTGCGGTTTAAATGTAAGGGTTTGATCCATTAAGACTCCCAGATATTTAATACTGGCGGTTCTTTCGAGGACGGGGCAGGAGCAGGGGGTTGTTGTCACTGAGGGTAAGTCACATCTGTGAGCTGTAATTTTATGTGATTCAGGCGCAATCCCATTAGTTTTTAAGGCGAAAGATATATATTTGGTTTTTAGGACGTTCAATGATAGAAAGTTACAGTTGAACCATTTATTGACTCTGTTAAATCCAGCCTGGGCAAGTTCAAAGGTGCTAGTCCAAGTGTCGCCCTGGAAGAAAAGAGCAGTATCGTCTGCAAATGTGAAGATCCGGCCGCCTTCAAATTCAAGTTGACATAGGTCGTTTATGTACGCTAAAAATAGGGTAGGTCCGACTATACTACCCTGGGGAACCCCGTGGGTAACCTCTACCTCCTCGCTTGTCCATTGATCAATTTTAACCTTCTGAGTTCTTTTAGTTAAGTAGTCTGTGAATAGTTTTAGGGGAAGACCTCTTATACCAAGCCATTCCAACTTTTTTAGAAGGCGTGGAATGGAAACAGTATCAAATGCCTTGGCTAGATCGAGAAACAGCACAAGGCACTTTTTCTTTTTATCCAGAGCTGTAACGATAGAGCTGGTAAGATCATGTACTGCGTCGTTCGTGGATTTACCTCTCCGGAAACCATATTGGGACGATGAGAGAAGGTTATTTGTCTCAAGATAGTTTACCAATCTCTTATTCATAATTCGTTCTAGAATTTTTGAGAGGGTAGGCAGGACTGAAATGGGCCTATAATTGTCAACAAGATTCTTATCTCCCGACTTATAGATTGGTTTTATCTGACCCAATTTGAAGACTTGAGGAAAAACACCACTATTTATGGCCAAGTTACAAATGTGGGTGATCGGCGTAGCCAGTAATTGTGCGTATCTTTTAATAACAGAGCCCGATATTAAATCTGCTCCAACCGCACACTTCTCTCTCAGATCACGAATCACTCCTAATACTTCACTTTCATCAGTTAGTGTCATCACAAACGAACCACAGGGTGACGGAGTTAATGGTCTATTACAATTACATCCGGCAAGGCTGCATGAGGCTATTTGGTTTGTAAGATTACTGCCGACACTGGCGAAGTAATTATTGACATTATTAAGGTTCTGGAGAGGATCAGAGCTGGAGACCAAGGATACGGAGTGATCAGCAAGATGTTTAGAGCCGCATATGTCTTTGATGACGTTCCAGAGTTGTTTTTTGTTATTTTTACTCTTGTCAATCGCGTCACGCTCGTATTTCCTTTTTACTTTTTTGAGAATGGAGTTGCAATAATTACGATATCGTTTATACGTTATCCGTAGGTTGTCATTGTTAGGATCCATTTTTGTTTTTTTAAAGAGCCTGTCTCTCTGTCTCATGCAACGCAGCAATCCTGTGGTTATCCATGGTTTCGAAACAAATTTCCTTCGTGGAGTTCTCGATACCTTGGTACTGGATTTGATCGCCGTGGTCAAAAGCGAAATCAGGGAATTGGCTGCACGGTTAGGGTCAGTACTTTCAATGACTGGTTGGAAGTCCATCGTTGCTAGAAAACTATCCAACTGATTGAAGTCCGTTTTATGACTAAGGCGGTTGTTTGTTAGTAAATAAGTTTTTAAAGTTATACTTAGTGCTGTACAAACGTGGTCTGTTACGGATGAGTTGAATAGAAAGCAAGTTACTTCACATTTAGATTTAATAATTATGTGATCTAAACAAGTTCGGCCATGAGTTGGTTCTGTATAACCAGGTAGCATGGCATGGCCGGCCAACATGTTTAGATAGTCATTTGCTCTGTGATCGATCCCTGTTGGATTTATGTCGAGATTTATGTCACCACATAGAATAATGGATCTGAAATTACTCAGACTAGATAATACAGTATCCAGGGAGGCAGTAAAATTGGTGGTATCACGACTGCTGGGGGGTCGGTAAATACATAAAATACAATATTCATTATTCACTTTGACCAAAAGACTATTCGCATTCTCAATCGGAGGTTCATCAAACTCAATTTTTAATTGTTTATTGAAATATATCACTATCCCTTCATTTTGAGTATTGTTCCGCGTAGTACTTATGTAAGAATATCCGTGGATTGCCGGTATATATTTAGCTGATTGCAGCCAGCACTCAGATAGAACGATTATATCCCAAGCTATATTGGATCTTTGAACTAGAGTAATAAAGTTAGAAAAATTGCAGTTTATGCTGCGTATATTCTGGCATATAATATTTAATGTTATTTTTGTGGTAGGAATATATTGGTTTGCTTCCTCCACGTCACAGCCAATGAACTTCGCTACGGAAAGGGCATCCAGATCACGGTTAATTGCTTCCAAATCTTGCATTTATTTAGACACGTATAGTAAGTAACATTAGGGTGGTCACGCAATATACGTGACGTAGTAGAAAGTATATAAATATATTACTTGAGCAATAAAACCGGATTCTGGACCCCCTGTATAGCAAAGAAGAACGCTCTGTAAGGAATGTAAAGTGATTGTGTAAGGTATGTCTGTGTAGTGTAGATAGTATTTTTTTTAAAAGTAGATTTTGTGTTGATGTTGAGACTCTGTAAATATGGGAGAAGACATAAACAATTTTATATGGCTTACCATGCAACAATATTTTTATATAAGTGTAAAAGAAATTAAAACAAAAAAGCGTAAAAAGATCTGATGAGGAATTAAAGAATTGACCATCCAAAACTAGTCACAGAGACACCTGCTGCAGAACACTTTCTTCAGTGATACGGATAGGAGTCGATCCTTCGTCTTTTTTTACGTATATTCTTCCGTATGAAGTCCAGGCAGCCACCAACTTCTTATTCTTGACGTTTTCTCTTGCTAGGTAGAAAAGCCGTCGGGCTTTACTAGTTAGATGATCGGAGATGTATATAGGCCGTGTTGGACCGGGTAAGCTAAGGTGATCAGAGTTCAGTAGTGGCTCCTTTTGTTCACGTTTGGTTTTATTAAAGTTTATGTAGTGCTGAATAACATTTTCCTTCCGGGTAGTCGTGGTAAATTCTACTACGATTGTCTCAGGCTTTGTACGGAAGATGTCACGAATCTCCATGTCCGCCAACGGTTCAGGTACTGCCAGAGACAAGCATATTTTCTTTATTGTGGATACAAGACTGATTTTGTTTTCATCTTTTTGTTTTGGCAGGTTACGTATTTCTAATGACGTGGAAACAGATTTTTTCTCAAGATCATCTAATTTTCGCTCAAGTTGTATTATGCGGGTCTTATATTCCAAATTTTCCCTTTCTAATCCGTCCATTTTTGACAATAATTGTTGCTGTATACGAGTCATATTCTCCATTGACATTTGAATAGCCTGATTTTGAGACTGTATGCTAGTCAGAGTTGTATTCATTTCATCAAATTTACTGTTAAACAGTGTTATAATATCCACGTTAGACGTCGAAGGGTCGTCGGGTTCGCTGCGTTTTTGGCGCTTACTTATATTATAGCAATTAATGCTTTCCTGTGACGACGATATTCCCATAGTAGACACATTCAGGGCAGAATCTGAGTTATAATGTACAGGAATAATAGGTTTATTCAGCATACTTTGGTCTTTGGAAGGGGAACGTTGTAAGTTCGGCATAGTTGCGATGGCGATAATAAGCCCAAATGTTCCGTCGTAAGGCTGGATATTTATTCAAAAGTACTGGTATGATATGCAGTAGTTAAACTCACGCGCAATATACTGTGTCGGTCCGTCAGCGCGCGCGTTTGTGAGCGCCTTATACCAGGCTACCAGCGCGCGTCGGAGATGGTCAAAGCTGCCACAGGATCGAAAGCGTGAGGGGCCACTCTGACGTAAGCCCGACGCAGGCGCAAGCGGGCGGTACCAGGATAGCAGCGCGCGGCGAGAGATGCGAGCGCCGTAGGACTTGAGGCCCACCGCGGTGCTAGACGTATGAGGCCGCTGTGACGTCAGGATGCGCAGATAGAAAAGGGTGACTCACACGGATGGACTGGACGTTGTGATGGCGCGATGACACGGTTGAGTTAACCTCTTTGTGGCTTATGCAGTCCTATTTTGTACACTGATTTTAAGATGTAGATTTATTTTAAAATTTAAGAAATATAAAAGCGTAGCGGTTTGTGATACGTGCACTCGCGAACGAGGTCCGGGGGGAAGGAGAGAGGGGAGAATTAAATTAAATAAATCAGTAGTTATGGTACTCTTTAAAACAATTATTTAAACAAAATCCATATTCTTCGGGACAATCCGGACAGAAATATGGAGTATCTTTTCGAACTTTTTTTGACACCCAACACTGCCTACATCGGCGTCGCAAAGTTTTTTTATTTTTACCTTCATTCTTACGAGAACAGTGCTGTAGAACATGCACCTGATTTATATTTTTGGGAAGTGCACCTATCGTCGTATCTTGTATATTTAATAGCTTCGATATAATTTCCAGCCTATAATCGTAAAAGCTTTTCTTTGAATTTTTTTTTTTTTTTTTTTTTATAGGATAGGGGGCAGACGAGCATACGGATCACCTGATGTTAAGCGATTACCGTCGCCCATGAACACCTGCAACTCCAGGGGCTTCACAGGTGCGCTGCCGGCCTTTTAGAGCGAGATATGCCCTTTTCTTGAAGGTTTGTAGGTCGTAGTGGTCCGGAAATACCGCAGGTGGCAGTTCGTTCCATATTTTTGTCGTACGCGGCAGAAAGTTCCTGGCAAAGCGCACAGTAGTGGACTGCCAGCCATCCAGATGAAATGGATGGAACTGCTGCCGCGTGGAACGATGTCGAAACGAGGCGGCAGGAATCAAACCGAACAATTCCTCGGAGCACTCCCCATGGTATAAGCGATAGAGAATGCACAAAGACGCAACATCTCTCCGCAGCGCCAAGGGGTCAAGCCGACTAGTGATATCCCGGCAATCGACGATTCGAGACGCTCTCCGCTGGATCCGGTCTAGAGGAAGAAGCTGGTACGCAGGTGCTCCTGCCCAAAGATGAGAGCAGTACTCCATATGCGGCCGGACTTGCGCCTTATATAGCTGAAGGCGATGAGCCGGAGTGAAGTACCGTCTCGATCTATTTAGCACGCCAAGCTTCTTTGAGGCTAATTTAGCCTTGCCCTCTAGATGGTCCCGGAATTGGACTTCGCTCGATATGTCGATACCAAGTATACCAATAGTGGCTGAGGCATTTAAGGGGGTGCTCTCAAAATTAGGAAATGCGACCCAAGGATTTTTTTTTGCGGTGAACGCACAAACTTGTGTTTTGCTGGGGTTGAATCGGACCAAGTTAAGTCTACCCCAATCTGAGATTTCGTTCAAACATGCTTTCATGTTTGAATTAAACAGATTGTGCAGTGTATATGAGTTGTATAAAATTTGCTGGAACACATGAACACCCAACTTCTTGTACCATCGTATGGTTTTATGTTCGCATGAATAGTATGCCAGCATTTGGTCCTGGTGGTCTATACCACCCATGTAATGGTTGTATTTTACAACAACTTCGGGTTTGGATACTGTTTTTCCGCGTCGATTTATAACATCAGTCATGTCAGCCCCATGTTCTGATGAAATCATCAGGACGTCCCGTCGGTCTTTCCATTTCAGAACGCAGGTACCGCTGTCATTGAATTGCGCAATGGTTTCGCCACGTTTCAATTTTTTTTGTACAACTTCTTTCGGATTATTTTTACGATTACCGCGTAAAGTGCCTGAACAATATGTTTTAAGAGTTAACAATTTATGTGCGAGATTCACAGAGTTGTAGTAGTTATCCATGTAAACTGAATATCCCTTGTTTAAATAATTTGCAAGTAAATTCAAAACTACTTTTTCTGTGTGATTGGCACCTCCCACTAATGCATCAGAAGAACCGGCATACACAATTATCTTCATGACAACTCCATATTCGTCGGTTAGAATATACAGTTTTATGCCGTAGGGATGCTTTTTGCCTTTCAGATATTGACGAAACACTAAACGCCCACGAAATAAAACCATGGATTCGTCAATAGCTAAATTTTTAGTAGGATAGTAAATTTCCTCCATACGCTGGTTAAAAAAGTTTATAAGGCTACTTATTTTTGACAGCCTATCCTCGGAGAAGTCATCTTGAAAGTTCAGTGTTCTCATTATCAAAAAAAATCTGTTTCGACTCATGAATTTTGAGAAAGCTGGCAAATTGAAGAGGGGATGTTTCTTCCAGTAATCCGTCACTCTATTTAATTTGATTGTTCCCATATGAAACAAAATTCCAAAAAAAACGTGTAGTTCTTGTACTGTTACGTCTTTCCATAGTCTCAGTCTACTTTTAGGATCCAGTATATCCATACTAATCCATACTAATATTATAAATGCGAAAGTAACTCTGTCTGTCTGTCTGTCTGTCTGTTACTCTTTCACGCCAAAACTACTGAACGGATTTAAATGAAATTTGGTATACAGATGATCTAGACCCTGAGAAAGAACATAGGCTACTTTTTATTGCTAAAAGGGGGTTGTAAGGGGCTAAAAGGGGGGTAAAAAGTTACTTTTCCACGCGGACGAAGTCGCGGGCAGCCGCTAGTTTCTTAATAATTTAGACGCGTAATTGTTTATCTTAGTCACTAGCTTTTCAAAAAAGTCATTAGTTGCAATCAATTTGAAATATTCATAAGGTTCGTTAGTCTCGGGAATTATTTTGAGTTTTTTTTCTAGTTCCTCAAAAGCTATAGGAGCTACATTAGGATTTCGTTCAGTTTTCCATTCATCACCATTCAATTGAAGTGATTCGTCACGGTTTATATGATCATCATTATTTTTTAGTGACGCATCTTCGTCTGATTGCGTCCCATCCTCAATTGCGTCAGAATATAAAGAATCGTCTGTAACATTTTCTTGATCACTTCCATCTGGTATATTGTTTGGAGAAAGGGAAAGCACAAATAACAATTTTTTTGACATTAATCCCTTTCAAAATTGAGAACCCTCTAATTATTTCTTTTTTACTTATATTGAGTCCGTTCCCCATCATCAATATAATAATTGTGTTTTTATTGTAATCACAATTTACCACACTGTCTATTATTTGAGTAATTGAAGCATTTGGCATGCAATAATTTGATATTTTACAGTGAAGTATTTTGTGTAAAAGGGGACCATAGCCAACTCCTATGCAGTCTGAGAATACTAGCACTTTGTTGTTTGTATTAACAGTACCAGTATTAGGCATTGTTGATTTCGGAATGACGGTATCCGCTTCTAGCCGGATGTTTGAAACATCTATTACCTGGTTCTGGGCGGCAGAGCTGTCATCCTGGCTGCACTCACCTTGGTCTGTGCCGCTGTTTATAGTGGGAACCTGGGGCTCGTCCGCACCAAGACCGCAGCTGCATTGGTCCATGTATCTGCTAGCGGCGAGGATGTGCTCATTTATCTGCCGCTGGGCAGAGGTGTAATTACCGGTCATACGATCTAATGACCTTTCCAGACGCCTGAGCTGAGCCTGCAGTTCTTTAACATCAGACTCGTACCTTAGCCTACTTTCATTCAATTTTATACTATACATTTCTAAACTATCAATTAAATCTATCCGCTCCTTTCTTAAAAGTACGTTTTGGTGAAAACATTTTTTCCTTCTAATCAATTTATTGGTTTTCCTAATGTATTAATTTATTTTAATATATTTTTTAATTTTATTTCTACTACTTAACCTGGTATAATTATTATTTAAAGAATAATTATCAATATGGGAGATTTCGCGTCCAGTAGGGGCAGCAGGTGACCCGATCAACTCCTCATAAAGGCTGTGAGTATGTAAAGCCTCTTGACATTGTTTGTCCTCTTCGTACGATTTGATGGTCCTATTGGCGTCACACAGCTCCACTTCGAGGTCCTGAATCCGTGTGAGTGACTGCTCGTATGTGTTCCGGCATTCATCAAAACTGCTGACTATTGAGAGTAGGTGGTCACGTTGAACAGTGACATCCACAAGCTGGGTATGAATATCTGCCATTTCCGTTTTTAATTGGGTATTTAAGTTAATTATTTTCATAGACTCCTCCTCATTCTCCTCACGTTCCCTAAGTAGTTGATTATTGTCCTCCCTTTGTTCCTTTAGTTCCTCAAGGGCACGTCTTAATTTCAATTCCAATTGTTGAGTGGTGGCCTTGCGAGTCATCATTTTGGTAATGTGCACCAATACTCAATCCTGGAATTATTTATAAAGACAGGTGTATAGCAATTATTTAGCTAAGAGTAAATGGTCAAAAAGAGAAAAAATAATAATTATCAACAACAATTTCTTCTAGTTATGTGGGATAAAAAACAGTTAAAATGTAGGGAGAATGAAATGAGATATTATTTTATTCAAAAGGAATAAAATTTTATTTGGTCGTACTTCTAGTACCTACTGGTAGAAATCAAAAGAAAAGACAGTTATGTAAATGTTATTGTCAGATTTACCCAAGCATAAGTATGCTTAATAGATAGGTAAGTATTGTTATGATTCTGGAACAAGAACGATTATTCAATACTTCTGTTAAGCGTCTTTAGATTCTAATACGATATTAGCACTGAGAACTTGTAATACGTGACAAATGGAGCGGTAGATAACCTGTTTGTTATCCACTCGTAGGTAGGTACGGACCGCCCGTAGGTTGCCGTTTCGAGGTTATTGTTTGCACTAATTATAGTCAAACATTCGAACTGACGTATTTATCGTTACACATTGAAGAAATAAGTAGTTAAATTAAAAAATAACACTGATACTTCCCCGGTATATCCGTTGTAGGTTTGAATTTCTACGTCGTTCACTTTGACAGATTGGTTGATGAACAATCTCCGTATGAAATTCCAGGAAATACTAAATCCACGGTCTTGCGCACACTAATCCTGGTTATTTATCCACTTAACTCAATAATGAACACAAATTTAGTACATATTTTGATGATTTATATAATTTTTAGAATTAAAATATTATCAGCTGGCGATTTGACGTGTATCGCTTAGTGTTGCCAGCGCAAAAAAAAATATAATGGATGGAAAAATATAATGGATGGAATGCCATAATCATTCCCCAATTATATATTTCACAACTTTATTGACAAATTATCATGCATTAAAAAAAAGTCATGAAATTATTTGATGGCGCCACTGCCACTTAAGTTATTGACGCATCATATTGACTATTTTAATTGAACATTTGTTCCGCTAAGCAAAAAACAGAAAATGTAGAGCCGTTTTGTACATTCTGTAAAGCCCACTCTATTCTCAATACGCGCGACTCCGCAAAAGTGTAGTCTTGTTTGTTAGTAAGTAACCTATTGTATGTAACGGGTGGCGCAAAAGTAAAGACCCTATTTGGTTCAGCTATAACATTTTTTCTAAATTAGAAAACTAGATTTAGGTTTTTTTAAATGTATATTTGTGCAATTAAATTTCGTACCATTAGGATTTAAAGATGATGTCTTTTAAATGGTGACCTCCAGAGTTGATACACATTTGAGCCCTATTTATGACATTTTGCATAACTTGCCGTAACACTTCCTGCGATATGTTCGTTATTTCTTGACGAATGTTTTCTTTTAGAGCTGCGAGAGTCTGTGGCTTGTTCACATACACCCGAGATTTCAAAAAACCCCAAAGAAAGAAGTCTGGACTGGTCAGATCGGGTGATCTTGCAGGCCAAGGGGAAATCGTCGACGAAATTCACGTTGTGTTCTTATCACTGATGAATTATTCCGTAAGAACATTGACACAATTATTCCACGTTCTTGGGGAGTAAAACGGTCCATGTTTATTTTCAGTGTATTTTACATTTGTTCACGACACAATTTTCAACAACAGAATGACAGAAAATGTCATATAAAAAAAATAAAAGTATTTTCTTTAGTGCCAGTACTTTTGCGCCACCCAGTATTAACGCTTTTGGGACGTACTCGTCGTGAGTGAAAACAGGAACAGGCGATGAAGTACTTAATTAAACTCTGTCGGTGATGGTTGCTTAATACTTATATTTCCGATCTCAATCTCAACTACAAACAAAACAAAATGGCCGCGCCGCCATCTTGGATTGAAAATTTGAATTTGAGCTCTTTACACGGGATCGCAGCTGAGGGGGGCGCTGCTCGATTTTCAAAATCATTTTTTTAATCTGTTGCGTATATACTCTACTTTCAAACGTCAGTTGCATTTTTCCAAAATCCAAGATGGCGCCGCCCCTGGCGGCCATTTTGTTTGGAGAAAAAAAAGTGCACTTTTCAAACGAATTTTGCGGGGTGATGGCAACACTGGAGAGATTTGAAATATTCCGAGCGTCGGTAGGTAATTTATCACAGTAAATAAAATAAAATAAAATAAAACTTTATTAATTATAATAAAACTAAATTAACAATAGACATTTTATACATAGGGACAATGATATTTACCTGTACTAAGAATAATCTTGTCTCACAGGTAGTTTAAAACTAGGTTTTGTAATTAAAAAGAATCAATTATAATTAAATCTAATTAAATATAAAGAAAAGGTAAACAGTCTAGGACTAATTACTTAGATTAATATACGCTACAGTTTCTTACATGGAACTAATTAAAGTCTAGATATATATTTATTTCAAAATAGATAACATATTTTCTGTGTCATCATAGGACAACTTCTGCAGTTCACTTTTTAGAACATTTTTACATTTATTATAGTTAAATGTATAAATATTCCACAGTGCGTTGGTTCTATTATACAAAAGTGGTCCTAGGAATACAAAGAACCGTGATGAGAAAGCTAACTTCGTGTGCGTGGTAGGACAGGCAATATCTTTCCGACGTTTGAGTAAAACCGAGGGATCCAAGGGAAGCATGGCATGCTGTTTAAGTACCGTGTTTAAAATAAAAAGCTGACGAACTGTCAAGACTTTGCAGTCTTCGTAGAGGAGTTTGGTAGGATAAAGGAAAAGGCGGGAGGTAGAAACCTTGAGGATGGCTCTTTGTGCTCGTTCTAATGTTAGTAAGGCAGTTTTAGCCGCTCCACCCCAGGATGTGACACAATATGTAAGAAGTGACGGGCATAACGCGTAGTATACCTGAGTTATAATCTTAGAATCTGCAACATGACGCAGTTTTTTGAAGACAAAGATTAGTCTTCTTATCCTGCTACATAGACTATCAATGTGAGATCTAAATGACAGGTTTTGGTCAATTATTACGCCTAAGTACTTTACGTCACTTTTACGTGCGATGGACTGACAAGTGCAATTTGTTATTGTTGAGTCATCATTACACTTGTGAGCTAATAGATTACAATTAAGTGCAGCGATGCGGTTTTGGCGAACCGAGAAACTAATAAAATGTGTCTTGTCGGCGTTTAGTGTTAGTAAGTGCTGAGTTAACCATTTATTGACATTGTTAAAACCTAGTTGTGCGTACTTGTAAACTTCTTGATCTGTTTCCGCAGAGAAAAGTAGAGCAGTGTCATCAGCATAACATATGGTTTTCCCATGACTCAAGGAAAGATTGCAAAGGTCATTAATGTAGATTATGAACAGGGTTGAAGCTAAAATTGAGCCTTGAGGAACCCCAAAGGAAGTATTTTTTACGTCGTCACTGACGACACCGTCCAGTTTTACACATTGGCTGCGGTCAGATAAATAACTTTCAAGTAATTTGAGTTGTAGGCCCCTTACACCTAGAGTCTCTAGCTTCTGTAGTAGCATCGGGTTTGAGATAGTGTCAAAAGCCTTGGCGAGGTCTAGAAAAATTCCCAGGACTTTTTTGCCGTCATCAAGCTCCCGTGCTATAAAATCAGTGAGCTGGTGAACAGCGTCCGCGGTTAAGAGCCTCGGCCTGAAACCGAACTGCATGTCAGAGAGTAGGGAGTACTTTTCTAGGTACTGAATGAATCTGGAGTTGATAATTTTTTCGAGCACTTTAGAAATTGCTGGAAGTATGGAAATAGGCCTATAATTTGTCGGTTCATTTTTATTACCTGATTTATAAACTGGTACAACGAGTGCTTTTTTCAAATATTTAGGAAATACGCCGTCTGAGAGGCATTTGCGAAAAATAAAGGTCAGCGGAGGCACTAAAATGTGTCTAAATTTTTTCAGAAGTGAGCTGGAAATATTATCCCACCCCACCGCGCAATCATCCCTTAATCCCAGAATAATTCTTTCTATCTCGGCTTCGTCAGTGTCCATAAGTGCCATAGAGTTTAATGTTGATTGTTTGGGAATGGTAGAAGGGGGCGGCAGAGACGGTAGCTTAGAAGCTAAGGATTTGCCTACGTTAACAAAAAATAAGTTAGTAGTGTTAGCAGCTTCCCGAGGTGTAGCTTGACTCTGGGATAACTCCGAGGAAGAGCTAGGTTGTCTGGCGGTCAGTGTTATATATTTTATGTGTTTCCAAATTTTTTTTGGATTATTTCCTGCCATTTCTAGTTGTGTCTTTTCATAGGTTGCCTTGAGATTTTTTAGTAAGTTATTACAATAATTTCTGTATCGCTTGTACGTGATTTGAAGCACAGTATTTTCTGGATATAACTTGACTTTTTTATGTAGTTTATCTCTATGTTTCATACAACGTATAAGTCCTGAAGTAATCCAAGGTCTCAAAATTCTATGTTTAGATCTTGTCTTAACGGTCACCGTATTGTTTACAATTGCGAGTTGTAGAGCGTTTACAAAGTGTGTCAGCGCAGAGTCCGCGTCAGCACTATTGTAAACTAGATCATAATAACTTATGCAACATAGGTCTTCCTCGAGTTTGTGCATGTTAATTTTTGTAGTTATTTTCACAGGTTGGTTTTTAGACAATTTTAAATCTAGAGTTAGAATTGTAGATTTGTGGTCGGTAAGGGATGTATTGGTAACAGCAGTCCGTGATGGTAAATTTGCTTTTAACATGACATGGTCTAAACAGAAGCCAGAATCATGAGTCGGGAGAGTATGTATGGGAAAAAGTCCATAACAGGCGCATATATTTAGATACTCGTGGGCTGCGCTGTCATAATAACCTGGTAAAATATTGATATTTATGTCACCAGTTAGTATGATGTTTTTAAAAGACGATAAGTTTTTGAGTTCTTTTTCTAATGATTGAAGAAAGATATCGGCATTTTTAAAAGAAGGGGGTCTGTAGATGGCTAGTATCGCCGTATCAAAATCTTTTTTTATTAGTAAACAGTTGCAATCCCTGAGGGATGGCTCTTCGACGATTACATTTAAATGGTTAGCAGTATAAACTACAACTCCATCATTTTGGTTGTGGATTATTTTACTGCTATGTATACTATATCCCTGTATTGGCTCAATGTTGTTACCGGTTTGATTTAACCAACACTCGGTGAGAACAATAACATCACAATCAACGTTTATTCGTTGGAGGAGGGTTCTAAATGTATCAAAATTTTTATTTAAGCTACGTATGTTTTGATTTATTATTGTCAGAGAGTTGGAAAAGCAAGAAAGATATTGTCTGCATTCTTCAGCATCACGAAAGTCAGATTCTGACAGGGATATGTTATCTATTTCATTAACTACACTATCAATCATAATAATACAAAATAAAAACTATATACAAGCTAAAATAAGAGCTAAGCGGTGGGTTATTACGGCGCTCTTAGGCGCCAGCATAGTCAATAGTATTTATATACCTTTGTTCTGCCATTTTTTTCGCAGGGCACACTATATCACCTGTTTGGTGCTTATTTGGCTTCTTATATAGTGAGCAGGTTGCACACACGGGGGAGTCCGCTTTTTTAGGACAGTCCTTTATTGTATGGCCAAAAGATGCACAGTGGCCACAGGTGTCAGTCTGCGCTTTGCAAGTCTTAGAGGCGTGGCCGTACTGTTGGCATTTAAAGCATCTAGTGACTAGTGTAAAGTCACGTACAGGGCACGATGTCCAGTTGATGTATAATCTGTCCTGAGTTATTAAGGCTTTGCGAATGTTTGCTGGCACTTCTATGATATAGTTGCAGGAGTCTGCATCCCTTTTACCTGATTTGTGGCTAATTTTTATGTTCGACATAAAACTCTCCAAGGTTAATTCTTTAGCTTTCTCTGCTAGGTTCTGTTCATAGATGCATTTAAGAACATTTTGGTCTTGCATGGTCGCGGGTACTCCAATCACAATTATCCTGGGTCTGCGATTGTGTGGTTCGTCGATGGTGAGGCCTAATGGTGAGGATGTAAGGTTTTCTGATTTTTTTAATTTATCAATATCGTCCTTATTCTCCGTGCTAATTATGACGCCACCGTGTTTAGTTTTTCTTAAGCCCCTGATATGAAGCTTCATGGAGTCCGGTTTAATTATATTTTGAACCAGTTGTTTAGTATCCTCGCTAGATTTTAATTTATCAGTTGGATAAATTACAACGGAGTTCAGAGGGCTAGGTTTCACAAAGTCGTTTGTGCCCTTTTTAACTAGGTCGGCATAGGATGGTTTGACCTGATTTATCTTAGGTGACTCGGCGATACTCTGATGTAGGTCTTGGAGACATTTCGAGATATCTTCCTTGTCTTGGAGGGCATGTAGGTTGGCGTTCATGAGGACCGCTTTTTGTTTTAGCGCTTGGTACTGCACAGCCAACTGAGACGTGCCATGGCCAACTTTCCTGCAAAGGTTGCTAATTCTCAGCTTCTGATCGGAGTTGAGCTTCCCTTCGGCTGAGATGGAGCATACCTCGTTAAGACATTGGTCGATTGAGGTCATCCATGATTGTATTTCGGCGGTAGACACAACATCAGAGGTGCCGCCGTCGTCCATAGGTCTGGGAGGTGTTTGAGGACGGGTCGATGAGTGTCCTCGACTGGGGGGTGGGCTCCGGGATGTCTTTAAGCTTTTGTTAAAGGGGCTATCCTGCATTTTTATTTTAGTATAGACTGAGACGATTCTATACGCAACACATAATTTCTCTTGATTAGGCACTTCCGAGATTCATGACACAGATAGTTTCCGCGCGAACATTAATTCAGGTCACTCAAAACAAGCAATATTTATATTGATTCAATTAAATCATGTACACGTCTGACCTACGTGAGAAGACAGTGTTGCCATGACTGAGAATTTCTACCAAATTCATGGTAGTTTTTACCAAATCCATGGCTTCGAATGGTAGAAAAAAAAGTTGCCATGTTTGCAAAAACCGAGTATGCAGTCTTGTAGTCATTGGGCCTCGAAATGTCTTTCAGATAGTTTTTTGAAAAAATATTGGCAACACTGGAAATGGCGGTGAAAATAAATTTTTGGATGTCGCTGACTTCTAGAGGTTCCTTGGACGAGAGTATCATAGATGGAAAAAAAATAAAAATTGCCTCTGATAGGTTATGCTATTTTGTATATGGGAAAAATACGCGCTGTCAAAAAACAAGATGGCGGACGAGCTGGCGGCCATCTTGTGAAATCGTATTTTTTTGAAAATTTTCAAAGTGATTTTTTTGACAGATGGCGATACTTGAGAAAGTTTGCATGTATAAGGCAGGTGTGAGTCTTGCTTACATGTGTTGCCATGTTGAATTTTTTTTTATGTTTTTTAATAGTTTAGGAGCTAGGGCTTAAAATAGTAAAAAAAATAAAAATTGATTTCCGGGAAAAGTAAAACCTTTAGTTGGGTTAGTCCAAATGACTTTAGGTCATTTTTTACAAAATCATCTGGCAACACTGGGAGATATTGAGAAAAATGTTTTTTTGACATGGTCATTTTTGGGAGGTTCCTTGGGGAACCAGTATTATTTTAGAAAAAAAATGAAAACGCCATTCGAAGCGGCATATAGGTAATGTAGTATATGGGAAAAATAAAGGTTGTTAAAAAATCAAGATGGCGGACGAGTTGGCGGCCATTTTGTGAAAAAAAGGTGATTTCAAAAAAATCAAAGTGGTTTTTCGGCCAGATGGCGCTACTTAGGAAATTCATGATATATGACGCTTATAAGTGTCTATTTAAGGTGTGTTGCCATGTTCAAAAATATTTACATAATTTTTAATAATTTTCGAGATTTGATCAAAAAACAAAAAAAATAAAAATTACAGTTGTTGGAGAAAAAAACAACACGAGGGCTTGAATAAAATTAATTTAAATCATTTTTGTCAATTTTTACTAAAATCAACTAGCAACACTGGGAACAGCGTCCAAAAGAAAATTTTGACAGAGGGATTTTTGAGAGGTTCCTTGGGCGAGCAGTATTATCTCAGAGAAAAAGTAAAAACGTGGTTCGACGCGGTATATGTTGAAGAATGTGGGAAAAATATAGGTTGTCAAAAAAACAAGATGGCGGACGCGCAGGCGGCCATTTTATAAATGTTGAGATGTTTCGCACATTAAACCAATTTTTCGGGCAGTTGGCGCCACTTGACGAGAATTGTTGTCATGATCTTTATGGTAGGTATTATATATAGGGTATAAACGAAAAAAGTAGCAAAGACCTAAAAGCTAGACGGACATACGATGAGGAAGAAGTAATGACTGTTATAAGGTTATTGCACGAAGACGCACCAACCCCACTAAAAACAATAAGACTAGGAAAATACACACCAAATAAAAGCCGCCCCCTAAAAGTTTTTTTCGAGAATACAGAAACCCCAAAACACCTACTACGAAATAAAGCAAAGCTGCCTGAGAACATACAGGTATACTCCGACCAAACCCCTACACAGAAAAAGTATTTACAATCCTTCAAAGAGGAATTAAAAAAACGCATGGAACAGGGGGAGCAAGACTTAATTATTAAATACAAAAAAGGTATACCTACTATTGTTTCCAATAAAAAAAACCAGTAGCTATCTCCATACTAAATGTTCCATCTACTAATTTACCCAAACGCCTTAACCATTACATAGTAAAAACATATGAAAGTATACCATTACACCCGTCAGCTTTACGATTTTTCTATGCCAATTTGCGTAGTATTCGGACTGGTAAGCTCGATGAGATTAAGTGCATACTACAAGCGGTGCCAAAGACAATACACGTTATGGTTTTTACTGAGACGTGGTTGACGTCAGAAGACGACGCTAAACTTTATGAAATAAACAATTATAAGCATATATATAACTATAGGAAACAAAAGAAAGGTGGCGGGGTGTCAATATACATACACGATAGCATAGGATATGAGGTCACCGAAAACACAGAGGAAAATAACAACCACTACCTATGGGTTTCTATTGATAAACTATCTCTAAATATTGGAGGAATTTATAGGCCTGGCGATACCAATTTAACAGACTTTATGGACACCTACGTGTCTCAGCTGGAACAACGGAAACGATCAATTGTGTTCGGCGATTTCAATGTTGATTTATTGACAAATGACAGTAAGGTAGCTCAATATCGAAATATAGTCCAAGGAAGTGGTTATGAGATAATCAATAAAATAGACAGAACATACAGCACTCGTGAAACTAGCACAACGAACACAATCCTAGACCACGTATGCACAAACATAAATAACCACTCTTTCAATTTTTCAATCATTGAGTCATCACTATCAGACCACAAACAAATTTTTGTGGAAATTGGCGAAATGAAGGCGCAGAAAAACAATAAAATACATTATAAAGCATTGGATTACGACAACCTATACAAAAGTGCACTGAAGGAAAGCTACACGAACGATAGAAATGATTTCAGTTGCTTCGAACAGTACGTATCGGAACTAATAGCTAGGAACAGGACCGACAAAATCAAAATATTAAACCCACCCCAAAAAGACTGGATTACAAAGGACATTATAAATGCAATAGACTCAAGAAATCAATTACACCAGGCAACCAAAACCAACCCAGCGGATGACAGCTTGTCTAAGAAGTTCTACAGAGAAAGAAATAGGGTGAGAAAAATGATTAAACAAAGCAAAAGGAAATACTACTACACATTATTTTATAAAAATATAAATAATCCAAAAAAAACATGGGAAATAATCAATAGCTTAGCCCTGAATAAAGTGTTGCGGGTACGGGGTACGTAAGATTCAAGTAAAATGCCAACGTCACAAAAAGACAATTAATTTATTCGAAGAGTAACAAAACACAATTAAAACACTAAATCACACTTAAACGCACTAAAACACTAAAATCTTCCTTAAACACTTCGCAGGTAATACACAAGATCACTCTTAGTTCGCAGGAGAATAATCGCTTTCCAAATTGGAACTCACTCCTTCGCTGTTCAATTCAGAACTGATTCGTCGGCTCGCCCGTCCCGCTTTTATACTAGCATTGGCGCGGGCGAGACCTTACTAGAAGGGAATAGAACATTCTCGATCTTTTCTCTCGTAACTTCGATTGAGACTTTGTAGACATCGGACATGTTGCTACGTATTAGGGCTTCGAGAGATTTCTACATAGTTCCCGATATTTCTCGTAGCTTCTCGAACGTTCGATGGAGAGTTCGATAATTTTCTATTCCGAATGCGTAGGTTCGGGGGCGACTATGCGTGTATAACGTAGTACACAACGGAATAATAGACCTTACTCGTTTGAGACAAGCTCTATTTCCGTATGCAGGGGCACATAGTCGTAACATTACCCCCCTCTTAGTCATGCTCGTCCCGAGCATCATTTGACCCATGGTAACGAGCCAACCGATCAATGTGAACAATTTTAGGTTTTCCTCTTGTTCCTTGTTTGATCCGATAGGTCAAGTCGTTCAGTCTAGTAATAATCTTGTATGGCCCTTCCCACCTTGGCTGGAACTTCGGAGATTTGCCTTTCTTCCTGAGTGGGTTGTGTAACCAAACCAGACTCCCTTCTTCGAAACCGTCGGTGTTGGCTTTGCGGTCATAACGGGTCTTCATTCTTTCGCTGGACTTTAGACTACAATCTCTAACGAAAGCATGTACTTCGTCCAGGCGTTTCTGTAGGTCAGCCGCATAATCGGTTACTGGTTTTGGAGCTTCTGGCGGTGTCCCAGTCAATGCATCTACCGGAAGCCGCATTTCTCGACCGAAGTTTACCATTGCTGGGGTAGCGCTGGTACTATCGTGGATCGCAGATCGGTAGGACAGTAGAAATAGCGGTATGTACTGGTCCCAGTCTCGTTGATGCTCGTCGACAACTTTGGCCAAGTGGTTTTCCAACGTTTGGTTGAATCTCTCGACCATGCCATCGGATTGCGGGTGTGCTGGAGTAGTGCGGGTCTTATGCATACCCAACAGTTGACAGACCTCCTGAAACAGTGCTGACTCGAAGTTTCTTCCTTGGTCTGAATGTATCTCTAGGGGTACACCAAATCGGCAAATCACCTCGTGGACTAACTTCTTAGCGACCGTCTTTGCTTCCTGATTAGGCGTAGCGAAGACTTCGGGCCACTTAGTGAAGTAATCTTGGACCACAATGATGTATTTGTTTCCTTCATCGGATTCTGGAAAGGGGCCAGCTACATCGACTGCGATTCTTTCCCATGGAGCGCCGACGTTGTACAGCTTGAGTTTGCCCTTACTCCTGGTTTGTGGGCCCTTTACTGATGCGCAAGTCGTACATTTCTTGCACCAGTCTTCGACGTCCTCCCGACAGTGTATCCAGTAGAATCTCTGTCTCAGCTTCTCTAGGGTCTTCTTCACGCCTAAATGTCCTCCGGATACCCCATCGTGTATGTATCTCAGTAAGGAAGCAACTTGTTTACGGGGTACAATCAGCTGTAGTGTTGTTTGGTCCCCTTTAGGTGTTTCCCATTTCCTAAAGAGTACTCCATTTTTAATCTCCAAACTGTCCCATTGCGCCCAGTAACTTTTCGTAATGGGGCTTGAAGATGCTACTTGGCTCCAAGAAGGTTTCTGACCTACTTCTTTCCATTCAAATATTTTCCTTAGGTCTCTATCCTCTTTTTGAGCCTTTTTGATAGCGTCTTCGCTCCATTCATTATCAAGTCCCTGGGTGGTTATCATCCGGACTTCTTCTTTGGTTTCCTTCCTGGCGCAGTGACTGCAAGCCTCTGGACAAGGTCTTCTTGAAAGAGCGTCGGCATTCAAATGCGTTCGACCACTCCGATGTTCTGTTGTAAAGTTATACTCCTGTAGTTGTTCTAGCCACCGTGCCACTTGTCCTTCAGGGTTCTTAAACTGCAAGAGCCATTTTAACGCAGCGTGATCTGTCCGCAAGGTGAACTGCCTTCCAATGAGATACTTGTTGAAATGTTGTAGAGTCTTCACTACCGCCAACAGTTCCTTACGAGTCACACAATAGTTCCTTTCGGGTTTCGAAAGTGACTTACTGAAATAGGCGATCACCACTTCCCGTTCACCTTGTTCTTGCGACAGAACTCCGCCTATGCCAGTGTTGCTGGCGTCGGTGTCCACGATAAACCTTCCTTCTCTGTTGGGGTAGCCAAGTATAGGACTGATGCAGAGGTATTCTTTTAATCTGGTAAAAGCTTGATCGCATTCCGAGTCCCAGGCAAATATTCGTTTATCTTCCGTGAGCCGATGGAGTGGTTTAGCGATGTCGGAGAAGTTCTTTACGAAACGCCGGTAGTATGCGCATAAGCCCAAAAATGATCTCACGTCGGTCTTGTTAGCTGGTATAGGCCACTCTTGGACAGCTTTTATCTTCTCTGGGTCGGTCCTTACACCATTCGATGAGATAATGTGTCCTAAGTAGGCGACTTCTTCCTTGAAAAACGTGCATTTCTTTGGGCTGAGTTTTAAGTTTGCTTCTCGTATTCTGGTGAAAACCTTCCTTAGGTTACTAACATGCTCCGTGAAATTTCGTCCCATGACGATGATGTCATCCAGATAGACCAGGCATGCATCTCCCAGTAGTCCAACCAGCACCCTTTCCATTAACCGCTCGAATGTCGCCGGAGCGTTACAAAGTCCAAAGGGCATGACGTTGAACTGCCACAGTCCATTCCTAGTTCCGGTCGTAAATGCCGTCTTCTCTTTGTCTACTGGATGGATGTCTACTTGCCAGTAACCACTCTTAAGGTCCACTGTTGAGAACCACTTCATGCCGCTCAGCATATCCAGGGTGTCGTCTATACGGGGCAAAGGGTAGCTGTCCTTCTTAGTTGCATTATTCAACAACCGGTAGTCCACACAAAACCTGGTGCTGCCGTCTTTCTTCTTTACCAGGACTACTGCCGAAGACCACGGGCTTGTTGAAGGTTCTATGATGCGGTTCTTCTGCATCTCGGCAATCATGTCTGCTACCTCCTTTTCTTTGGCAAATGGAAGGCGTCTAGGCCGCTGCTTAATTGGTGGTGCATCACCCGTATCTATGCGGTGTTTAACGAGACCTGTCCTTCCCAAATCATGGTCACCCATTGAAAATATGTCGTTAAAATCGAGTAACAACCTTTTAGCTTGCTGAAGTTCCCGTTCAGAGAGCTTGTCCTTACAATGTGCTAGGAGCGGCGTGACGTCATCTCGTTGACAGGATTTCGGTTCCCGGGCTGTTTTCAGTCTCCTTATTGATTGACCTGCGTCGCACCGTCCAATGACACAGTCTCTTCGTAGCTGCACTTCATCTCCGCTAAGATTGATGACTCGCACTAGCGCTCCTTTTCCGGTCATTGCCAGCGTTCTTGCTGTGATCCAACTTGGATGGTCGCCGCAGTTTTCTATAACGACGCTTCGTCCTTGACACACATTGTGAGGAAATCTAACTTTGACCAGAGTTTCAGACCTCGGCGGTAGGGACGTGGTTTTTAGGCAGTAAACTGCGCATGATCTCGCTCCCTCTAGGAATACTTCTTGTTCCGGGAAACTAAGTACTCCTTTAGAGACGTCTACCACACACTTCTGGTCTCTTAAAAAGTCCAATCCAATGATGCAATCGTCAGTGATATCTGCTATGAGCACACTGTATTCAAAGGCCTGTTCTCCAAGGGTTATCTTCGCCATCGTCTCACCGAAGACGGTAACTGGCTGGCCTGTTGCTGTTTGAAGCTGAACGGTTGGTCTGCGATTCCACATAATAGTCCTTTTCAGTAGTTCTGGACGCACTATTGTTCTTGAAGCACCGGTGTCAATAGTAAAGTGACACGTTATGCTGTTCAGCTGTCCAACCACTGTAAGGTTGTTCCCATTGCCAATCTGTGATACAGTGACGGTAGGGGCTCGATGTTGACCAGCCAGCGCCCGCCCCGCGGCCCTGGCTCCCTTTAGTTTAACGACAGCTCTTCTGCGTCCACCTGTGTAGAGGACGCTACTGTCGTTTTACGCGGCCATTTTCGCTTGGGGCAACTACTCCGAATATGGCCCCTCTCGCCGCAGCCATAGCACATAGGACCCAAAGAGGGGTTTTCCTTTGCCACAACCTCCCGAATTCGATGTTTTCTAGAGTCCTGATGCACGGCTTCCACCTCCAAGGCATGGGCTAGAGCTTCCTGCAAGGTCTGATGATGTCCCAGCTTCACGGCATGTCTGACATCTTCGTCCCTAATGCCATCATAGAAAGCTTGCGGGATCATTGATTCCACCATCGTCGGGCATGACACGTATGCACGTCGGACTAGCCTCTCGATTTCCGCCGCCCATTGCTGTAGGCTCTCACCAGGTTTCTGTTGTCGATCGCGGAGTTGTGCTCTATACGCGTGTTCCAGGTGTTTGTCACTGTACCTGCCCTCTAGTGCTCTTTGGAGAGCACCTAAAGTTCTGTTGTCCGAAGGCAGGTTCTCCAATGTAAGCAGGGCATCCCCACGAAGAGCAAGAGTCAAAGCTAACATTGATTCTTCTTCGCTCCACCCTTTTCCTTTAGCCACCGATTCGAACTGATACCAGAACGCTGCCCAAGACGTCGTTCCATCGAAGTGGGGTACTTCGATTTTCGGGGAATCCGATACTACTGAAGCACCCCTGGTTTCCACTCTTGCCATCTTGGTATGCAGCTGTTGCATCTCAGTATCCATCTGGCACAGTCGATCCTCGTGTTGGATGAATCGATCTTCATGTTGGGTGAATCGATCTTCATGTTGGGTGAGTCGATCTTCATGTTGGGTAAGTCGATCTTCGTGTTGGGTCTTGATGCTTAGCACGTCATCCTTAAGAGCATCGATCTGCTTTTCTAATACTTCGTGCTTCTTCTCGATAGCGCCCAACAAGCTCTTGCCTAGCTCTTCCTGACGGCGGGCTTGGTCCTCCTTGAGATCAGCTAGCAGTCTGACTTGCTCTTCCTGGCGAAGGTCTTGCTTCTCCTCACGAAGGGCTTGCTCTTTCTTCAGTTCCACTAGCATGTTACCTTGCTCCGACTGGCGGCGGCCTTGCTCCTCCAGTATTTTGAATATTTTAACAATATCCGCAGGCCCCATTGGTGGTGGTACTGATCCCTCCGTTGAAGACCCTTCACCCTCTTGCAGAGCCGCAGCTTGACTCCTCGTTACTCGACCCTCACTGTCTTCTCGTGGTGTAAGTGGCATGTTGAATCCCGCTTCTGACACCAATTGTTGCGGGTACGGGGTACGTAAGATTCAAGTAAAATGCCAACGTCACAAAAAGACAATTAATTTATTCGAAGAGTAACAAAACACAATTAAAACACTAAATCACACTTAAACGCACTAAAACACTAAAATCTTCCTTAAACACTTCGCAGGTAATACACAAGATCACTCTTAGTTCGCAGGAGAATAATCGCTTTCCAAATTGGAACTCACTCCTTCGCTGTTCAATTCAGAACTGATTCGTCGGCTCGCCCGTCCCGCTTTTATACTAGCATTGGCGCGGGCGAGACCTTACTAGAAGGGAATAGAACATTCTCGATCTTTTCTCTCGTAACTTCGATTGAGACTTTGTAGACATCGGACATGTTGCTACGTATTAGGGCTTCGAGAGATTTCTACATAGTTCCCGATATTTCTCGTAGCTTCTCGAACGTTCGATGGAGAGTTCGATAATTTTCTATTCCGAATGCGTAGGTTCGGGGGCGACTATGCGTGTATAACGTAGTACACAACGGAATAATAGACCTTACTCGTTTGAGACAAGCTCTATTTCCGTATGCAGGGGCACATAGTCGTAACAAAAGTTAAAGATAGAAGTGCTCCTCCTAAGCTAAGGATGGACTCAGGACTCGTCATAACTGAAGGAGACGCAATTTGCGATGCGTTCAATTCATTTTTTTCTACAGTAGGACCAAGATTAGCAGGTGATATACCCGCAAGATACCATCTGCATACCGATAACACACTAATGTATGACCCTAACTACACACAGGAAACTGTATTTGACGAATTCGAACCTTGCGTTTCTGATGAAATTTGTACAATAATTGATGACCTAGATGCTAATACAGCAACAGGTCTTGATGGAATAAGCACAAAAGCCATTAAATGTCTGAAGAACGTTATTGCTGAAAAACTGGCGGCCTGTATCAACCGGTGCTTGGTGGATGGCACGTTCCCAGATGCGCTCAAGATGGCCAAGGTTAGCCCAATCCATAAGGCTGGAAGTAGAAGTGATCCAAATAACTATAGACCCGTATCAGTATTGCCGGTATTTTCAAAAATTTTTGAACGCGTTTTATATAGTAGACTCAACTCCTATCTATCTGAAAAAAATATCCTAATTCGTGAACAATATGGCTTTCGTTCCAAATCAAGCACTCTTACAGCTACGGTAGATTTGATCACTAAAATAAAAACAAATATAGATAAAAAGAACATTGTCCTCGGGGTATTTATAGACTTAAAAAAAGCATTTGATACAGTTAGCCATGCAAAGTTACTTGGAAAGTTACGTAATATAGGAATCACGGGCACAGCTCTGAAGATGTTTTCATCTTACTTACAAAATAGACGTCAAGTCGTAAAATTTGATATTTATGAAAGCTCTGCTCAAAACGTCACGTACGGAATTCCTCAAGGTTCTATAATAGGCCCTTTGTTATTCTTAATCTATATAAATAATATCAGCAAAGTAGGTCTGACCGGACACCTTACCCTTTACGCGGACGACACCTGCCTGTTTTACTTTAATAAGTCAATCAATGATGCTATTACAGAAGCACAACGAGACCTAGATTTGCTTAATGAATGGCTCAAATACAATCTTTTGACAGTAAACACATCAAAAACATCTTACATGGTTTTTTCAGCGAAAAATAAACCTATAGCAGACTTTCCATCCCTCTCTATAAATAATATGGCAATACATCGGTCTAATTATGAAAAATACCTTGGTCTCTGGATCGACGAAAAGCTAACCTGGAAACATCACATCGAGCATGTTGCATCAAAATTATCATCATTTCTGGGGGCTTTGTATAAGGTTGCTAGCTACATTCCAAATGGAACCCGTACCACCATTTACAATTCGTTAGTAAAGTCCCATCTAGAATATTTGATAGAAATATGGGGGTCAGCTGCGAAATCAAATCTTATCTACTTGCAGAGAATGCAAAATAAGATTATTAAGGTTTTGTATCACTACCACTATCTAACCCCTACGGTTCAAATATATAAAGACACTAAGTTTTTAAATATTTCACAGCTTTACAAATATTACACTTGTGTACTCGTAAAGAATATTGTCACGAATTCGATTCAGTCCAATATACGAATAAATAAAAAAGTAAACACACATAATCTCAGAAACAGATACAAACTTGAGCTTGCTACAGCACGCACGAACTATGGGAAAAAAACTGTATTGTCTGAGGGAGTGCAGCTATTTAATGCCTTGCCGAATGATTTAAAGGAATGTGAGAGTACTGTTTTATTTAAATATATGCTTAAAAAACATATCAATGGGGCCAATCAGTGACCTTTTGTACTTAATAATTGTTTTTGTTTATTATTTATTTTTATTTCTTTTTTTATATGCATGATAAATTTATACATCTAAAGCATTAATGTAATAATTATATAAGATCTTGATTTTCATTCATTAATATGGCTATACTATTTTATTATATAGAATTGCATCGAGGTAACCATCATAATTGCGTTAGTGCATTAGGTTGAAACACATACATTAAGAGCGACCAACTACACTTCTACTTTTCTGAACTGTACTATGTCCATTCAACTCGGCGCGTCACTGCTCGTCAACATCGACTTGTTAGAGAGGACTTACAATTATTCAAAACGCGGCCTAATGCTTATTGTATTAGAGCCGATATTGATATAAGGCGGGGTTCGTACACTAACCAGGAGGATCCACCGGCCGCATTGCGTGCGTGTTCGCTTATTTTATTGTGTACCCCCAACTTATTAGGTTGACGGGCAGCTATTATGTGGCTCTGCTGGTTTTGAGTTGAGATAGATAACTAAATTAAATTCATTGCGTGCGTAGGTAAAACCAAATTTTTTTACTGTAATGACCTATGTACTAATAAAAAGCTAAAAGGAAATATATCTGTAATTTTGTGTAAAATAATATGATGTTTAATGCTTTAATAGTTTTGTTAAAGATTTAATATGGATTACTTGAATTAATATATTGTTTTTTATGTTAAAATGTTACATTATTTTTTCTAATGTTAAACATTTATAATATTTGTTAATTGCCTGATAATTTATAGAACTAATGAAGTTAATTTAAAATAATTGTTTTAGGTACATATTATTATGTTATTAGTTTATTAGAATATTTGCTGTCTTTTGTTTTTTGTCAGCACCAGAGGTAATATGAAAAAATATTTTTGATGAAATTGTAAATGTCTCATTTTAAGTGAAACTTGTTAGTTTTTTATGAGAATAAAATTCTTTAAACCTAGGTATTTACAAGAGCTACAAAATGGTAGAAAAAAAAAACTTCATCCTCAAGGAAAATTTTAAAATTTAGTACATAACTTGTGTAAAATGTACGTAAAATTGTAAATTCTCAACGTCTGTGTGTTGTGCCCTGTCAAAAAGTGACATGTATTGTCATTCTCAACCAACCAGAGCATTTACAAAAACATGCGATGAAAAAAAAAGAAAATTTTTTTTTTACTCTACTACGAAATTTACCCATACATTTTGTACTGAAGTTGGCAGAACCCTACACATAGGTACCCAGCCAGAACAATTATTATGAGAACATGGGATGGAGATACAAAAGATTTCTGCAGTATTACCGGGACTATGGAGGGGAATTGAGTTGAGAGAATATAGCTGGACTGGTTGGCGGGATATTGATGATACAACGGGTCGCTTGCTTTATCGACCTTCTGTCTTAAGTTCTTACGTAATTGTCAAACCTAACAACTTACAGTGACCATATCATATTAAGGAATTATAACGATTCAATAACATACAAAACTAAAAAAACTCGAGTTTTAGAGTTTCAAACGAAATCACTAATGCAAAATCAATGTGAAGAACCGCAAACATAACTCGGTTATTTCATATATTTACATAGTATTACCACAATATTAAATTATGCGGTTAATGTAACTTTAAGCTGAGACAAAATTTCATAAAGTATGGAGGGGAATTGAGTTGAGAGAATATAGCTGGACTGGTTGGCGGGATATTGATGATACAACGGGTCGCTTGCTTTATCGACCTTCTGTCTTAAGTTCTTACGTAATTGTCAAACCTAACAACTTACAGTGACCATATCATATTAAGGAATTATAACGATTCAATAACATACAAAACTAAAAAAACTCGAGTTTTAGAGTTTCAAACGAAATCACTAATGCAAAATCAATGAGAAGAACCGCAAACATAACTCGGTTATTTCATATATTTACATAGTATTACCACAATATTAAATTATGCGGTTAGTGTAACTTTAAGCTGAGACAAAATTTCATAAAGTAGTTTTTATCACGTGTACTTGTTGGTACTGGTATTAAAGTTACGATAGTGAACTTTTAATCGCTTAGCCATCTTAGTGTAGGCATCAAGTGTAGGGGGAGCTAAGGTGCGTCGACCTCCACGAGTGGCCCCGCTGGTAATCAGTTCTGCCCTGATTCCAGCCGCGGTTGGTATCAGGTAGAAAAGTTTACCGTGGGGTCCGGTGTTCCCCGGGCAACGGCGGGTAGTCATCTCACTATGGTGGATTGCTACCTGACGGCCGACGGACGCACACTTTCCGGCGGACCGGCCCTGGCGTCTGATCGCGCTGAAGCGCATTTTCCTACAGGGCCTTCATTGTCCGCCGAGGGTGTGAGGACCGGCCTCTTAAGGCTCCGCTTGTGTGATTGGTGGAGAGGCAGGGCCATGGGCTAGCGCACCCTAAGGTTGGTGTTGCCCGTTTTCCAGGCTCCGCATCCAGCGGAGTTGGGATCTCGGGCGGCTTCGTTTTGAAGCTGCAGGGTTTGTTTCCCCAACCCGCTCTGCGCTGCATCCAGCAGTGTATGAGTGGGGAAGGGTCCCCGCAGTCTCCCCCTCGACGGTGCCTGCACTGCAGCCAGTAGTGTGGGTGCCCCCTCGGGAGGGTGCGTTACGAGGGCCGTGGGAGAGGCCCTGGGGGCTGCGCACTTTGCAGCCCCGGAGGACTGGAGTGGGGCCGTACTGGCGCGCCCCGCAGTCCATGGGTGGGTCTGCGGCGATGAGGTTCGTCCTATTTCCCGCTTTCCCACCCCGAGCCTGGACTTGCCGGGAACCGTCGTAGGGGTTTTTAGTGGGTATGCCCCTGGACGGCCTCTGATTAGCAGAGGCCCAGCCCAGAGGAGAGCCCCATATTACCCGGCCGCCTCCCAGCGGCCGGGTGTGCATAAGGCGGCGCTAGCCGACGTCGGCTCCTTATGAGCCGGCGGCATTTTCCCCTTCGTCACGTGTAGGCTTATATGGGGAAAAAATCTAAATACTCAACCCAAGCCCCAGACACTAAGCGCAGCGCCGCGTAGGGCGAAGCCCGGAGCGGCCATTTCTATCACTCGTTATATTGCGAATATATAGCAGAGCGCCGCGTAGGGCGAAGCCCGGAGCGGCTATTACATCGATTGTTGCACTGGGAGAAGCCATTTCATCGTAACATACAACGGCAAACTAAGCGGAGCGCCGCGTAGGGCGAAGCCCGGAGCGGCCATTTCTATCACTCGTTATATTGCGAGAATATAGCAAAGCCGCGTCGGGCGCAGCCCGGAGCGGCCTTTTAACTGTATGAATGGACTTTTTCATTGTGTTCAAAGTAATATTGCGGAGCAAACGCGAAGCGCCGTGTAGGGCGAAGCCCGGAGCGGCCATGTTATGGCAAGGACGACGCACATATCCAAGTGGAGCGTCGCGTAGGGCGAAGCCCGGAGTTGCCAATTCATCGTAACGTAGTGGAAATTTTATCGCCACTTACAGTGGCATAACCAAGCGGAGAGCCGCGTAGGGCGAAGCCCGTAGCGGCTGCTTTCATATGGGTGGGCCGAAAAGTGAATGCGGAGCGCCGCGTAGGGCGAAGCCCGGAGCGGCCATTCCATTACAAGTTTGAACTTCAAAACCAAGTGGAGCGTTGCGAAGGGCGATGCCCGGAGTGGCCATTTCAACCTGATTTTCAGGGGCAGTACCAAGCGGAGTGCCGCGTAGGGCGAAGCCCGGAACGGCCATTTCAATCACTTGGTGTGTTGTGAGAATATAGCAGAGGGCCGCGTCGGGCGCAGCCCGGAGCGGCCTTCTAACAGTATGTATGGAATTTTCATTATGCCCTACGCAAAATCGTGAAGTAAAGGCGAAGCGCCGCGTAGGGCGAAGCCCGGAGCGGCCATTTCACCGCAAGCACGACATATAAATCTAAGCCATTTATTATATTTCATAGCTTCATTCTTCAGATATTATTTACCAGGTAGTCCCCTAAACCTACAAGGCGACTTCGCACAATATTTAGATGCTCAATTTACTTTTTAAAATTATAATTTATATTTTAAAAAAGTATTAAATTGACTTTAAAACTCACTCAACTGACTAAAATTAACATCCAAAATTCACTATAACGTTCCTGCCATTCCTAGTTTACTTGGCTGTCAAATATGGCGGTTTGACTCATTCCTTTTTCGTGCGAGGCGACGAATGCACACCTCACTGGAAAAAATATTAATAAAAAATGCCAAAACGCAGTGCTCAAGATCTAATAGATCACTATGAACGCAAAATTGCGAAATTAAAACGAAAAAACAGTGTTCACAGCGACGATAGTTTGCTAACCGTTACTCCCTTATCCGAAAACTCTCTTACCATGGACAGCTACGAAATAGCCCCAGATTTTTCCCACGAGGAAACGATCCCGTTTGTCCAGGAGCCAGAGGCTATCGGATCAGAATCACATAACTTAGCTATTGACGAGCTAGGCGCTCGTATTGACGAGCTAGACGCTCGTGGGCCAGATTTATCTGAACCAACCATACAAGTGGAGCCAGATACCGCAAAAAGCGATACAACTGTCGATCAAATAGATCCAGAACTACTAGCGGCACTTGGCGAATCTACTGATGACGCCGCGAAGTATGGGCCAAATATAAGCGATAGACTTATAAAATTATGGCAACCTCTATTAAAAAAGGGTATGCCACATGACGGCAAGGAAAAATTGCTCCAAGAATATCTTATTCCTGAAAATTTTAAGCTGCTCCAGGCCCCACAAGTTAATCCAGAAATTGGTGCCGCTTTAGACCATATTGCTAAGCTCAAAGACAAGAGATGGGTTACAATGCAACAACAGCTTGGCTCCGCTGTAACTGCCGTGAGTAGAGCTATGGACTCTCTGATGATGAACGGTGACAACAGAGCCTTGGCTCTTAAACACCTAAGTAATGCTAATCGAATGTTCTGCGATATCCACGCAAAGTACACGCAAATAAGAGAAAAAATAGTGGGTTTTAGACTTGATAAAACCACACTGGCCGTGGTCCAAGATACGGTGCGTGACGAAACCCTATTATTTGGAGAAAAACTGGCCGAAAAAATAAAGGATGCCAAAACTTTAGAAAAACAAGGAAACCAAATGCGGAGAAGTCAAACGAAACCAACCTTCAGCCAACCCTCCACATCCCGACAATCCTACTCGGGAAACTGGCAAGCTCCTCCGCGCTACCCATCAGCCAGGGTACGAGGAGGATACAAGAAACCATTACCGTCAAGTCGAAGACAAGACCCAACACCTTTGATGGCGCCACCGATGCTCCCGCCCAGGCGAGAACCACGCCCTGCTTACCAGAACCGACCACGGGCCCCTCCACAATAACCCAGGTACATGCTGGTCGATTAACTTATTTCTTTAATTCTTGGCTAAATATCACCTCTAATAATTTTGTACTAGACTGGATTAGAAATGGTTTTTCTCTACCTCTTTGTAAACAAGTAGTGCAGTATCAGGTTCCATCAAATAATTTTACACAAACAGAAATGCAGGAGGTAGGGGTAGCAATCAATAAGTTAATTCACCTAGGTGCAGTAAGTAAATGTAAACCTGTGAATGATCAATATTTGTCAAAATTTTTCTTAGCACCAAAACCTAACGGTAATAAGCGATTCATATTAAACTTAAAAGAATTCAACAAATTCATTGCGAAATCTCACTTTAAGATGGAAGACCATCGAACAGCGGCAAAGCTTATCCCCAAAGATGGTTATTTAGCAACTATAGATTTGAAAGAAGCGTATTTAATACCCGTTAAGCATGAAGATCGTAAATACCTACGATTTCAATTTCAGTCAAATCCTAATTCAAATGATAGTACTACATTTGAATTCACTGCCATGCCAAACGGATTGTCAGTAGCTCCCTGGGTGTTCACAAAAATAATGAGAGAAGTAATTTCATTCTTAAGGAGACAAAACTTTAAATCTGTCATATATCTCGATGACATTCTGTGCATAGGTGACACTTTTGACGAATGTAGAAATAACGTACTTGAGACCTTACGTCTCCTTCAAAGCCTGGGCTTTGTAGTCAACTTTGAAAAAAGTAATTTACAATCACAAAAAGTGTGCCGATTTCTAGGGTTCATGTTTGACACTGAGTCTATGACAATAGCCTACCTGATGATAAACGAGACAATATAGCACAACTGGTTAAAAAATTCTCAAAAATATCTACATGCTCCATGAGGGAATACGCTCAACTTATTGGCGTTTTAGTTGCAGCTTGTCCAGCTATTAAATATGGCTGGGTGTACACTAAAATCTTAGAAAGACAAAAATACCTTGCATTGCTAAAAAAATTCCGATTATGACGAAAAAATTATGCTACCTAAAGTAATTATTATATGATTTAAATTGGTGGTCAACTAACGTAAAAAACTCATTCAACGAAATGAGGTACCAACATTTTAAGCTAGAAATATATACAGATGCATCAAATACTGGATGGGGTGCAATTTGTGGGGATAAACGTACTCATGGAGCATGGAAAGAAGATGAAAATACACATCACATTAATTATAAAGAACTTCTAGCCATACTTCTAGGACTAAAGGTCTTTGCGAAACACGAAACCAACTGTGCTTTATTGTTACGTATTGATAATACAACGGCGGTGAGCTACGTAAACCGTATGGGAGGCATTCAATTCCCTCATTTAAACAACCTTTCCCGTCAAATTTGGCAGTGGTGTGAAAAGAGAAACATTTGGATTTATGCGTCATACGTCAATACGAAAGACAATCAGGCAGATGCTGAATCTAGAATAATTAACCCCGATACCGAGTGGGAATTGTCGAATCAGGCATTTGAAACTATTATCGAGCGTCTGGGCTCCCCAAATGTGGATCTTTTCGCTTCACGAACCAATGCAAAATGTCCCTGTTTCGCCTTTTGGAAACAAGACCCAGACGCAACATACATTGATGCGTTTACCATAGATTGGTGGAATATAAACTTTTACGCTTTCCCACCCTTTTCACTAATTTTGAAATGCCTAAGAAAAATTGTTGATGACAATGCAAACGGCATACTAGTGTTTCCATATTGGCCTTCGCAACCCTGGTATCCACTTTTGAAAAACCTCCTTGCATCAGAAATAGTATATTTCACTCCAAATAATAATATTTTAAAATCTCCTTTCAGGAGTCTCCACCCGCTACATGCCACACTTACCCTGGCTGCCGCCAGGCTTTGCAGCAAGCCTTCGGCCGGCAAAATACACCACCAGACGCAATGAACTTAATGTTAGCTTTGCTAGCTGATAGTACAATAAGACAGTACAATAGCTCTTATAAATTATGGTGGCAATATTGTAATGAAAATCAGCTAGATGTTTTTGCACCCGATAAAACTCATATTTTGTCATTTTTAGCACAAAAATTTAATGAAGGTTGTTCTTACGGGTCCCTTAATAGCCATCGATCCGCCCTTTCGTTATTATTAGGAAGCCATATTATATCAGATAATAATATAAAACGCTTACTTAAAGGTGCTTACAAAATAAAACCCAATTGCTCTAAGTATACACACACATGGGATCCACAAATAGTTTTAACACATCTATCTAAATTCTTCCCACATAACACATTAAGTTTAGAAATAATAACAAAAAAACTAGTAACATTATTAGCTATTTGCACGGCACATAGAGTCCAAACACTTTCGCTAATCAATCTAGAGAACATAGTAATAACAGAAAATAACATTCAGATTACAATTCACGACATAATAAAAACATCAGGCCCCGGTCGAGAACAACCCACATTAATACTGCCGTATTTTCATGAAAATATCAATATCTGCCCAGCTAACACTCTCACAAATTCCAATAAACTTCTAATAACTCACAAACCACCACATAAACCAGCAACAACACAAACAATTAGTCGTTGGATAAAACAAGTACTATCAGACAGCGGGGTGAACGTGAGTACATTCAGTGCGCATAGAATAGAATAGAATAGAATAGAATAGAATATTTTTATTTGCGGGAAAAATGGTATTACATAGTTGGTACAAAATACAAATGAACTCACAATTCACCAGAATCTGGCATGCAAATATAGTAATAAATTAGAAAGTTACATAATAAGATTAAATTATAATACACATTGATACATTGTTTTGATTTAATAATTTACTAATTACATAAAATAAATGGGTTACAACACTCGCTTGAATGTGTCAAAATATTCATTAATTGAGTAAAAACAATTTTCAATTAACCATTTTTTTAAATGTGTCTTAAATTTATTTAAAGGTAGTGATTTAAGATCATCTCCTAATCTATTATAGATTTTTATCACCATGTAGTAAGTATTTCGACTGTATAAACTTGTCGACACAGAAGGCAAAACAAGTCTATTAGGATACCTCGTGTTAAAAGAACAGACGTCTTTGTTTAACTTGAAAAGGTGGGGATTAGTTTTCGCGAAGACGCACAGTTCAAAAATATACAAGCTTGGAACAGTCAGTATGTTTAGACTTTTGAAGAACGGTCTGCAGGATGTCATGATGTCAATGTTTGTGAGTGCTCTTACGCATTGTTTTTGTGCTATAAGTACTCTATCCACATGGCATGAGTTACCCCAAAGTAAAATACCATACCGTAAAACAGACCCTACATAGCCATGGTATGCTTGTAGTGCAGTCTTTATGTCACTCACTTTTGTTAGACGCCATAGTGCGTAGGCAAATGAATTTATTTTATTACATAGTGTGTCAATATGCCCAATCCAAGAAAATCGATCGTCTATTTTGATTCCAAGGAATGCTGATTGATTGGATTCCTGAATAGATTGATTTGTAAAATGCACATGAAGGGGAAGCTTTCTTCCGTTCTTATTTACAAATTGAATGTACGTGGTCTTTCCTAAGTTTACTTTCAAATTGTTATTATTTAGCCATTCTATTACTTTACATATGGTATCATTTATATTTTTATTATATACCTGAGAATCTTCACACGGTATGACAACAGATACATCATCAGCAAATAGGGTGCATTTATAATTTAAGACATTTGGAAGGTCGTTTATGTATAGCAAAAATAGTAACGGGCCCAGAATGCTTCCCTGTGGCACGCCGACACGATTTGATTTAATATCTGACTTGTACTCTTCCAGTTCCTTAATTGAATTAATCTTTTTTATTTCCACGTATTGCATTCTATTACACAAATAACTCTGGAGCCAATCATTTGCCACGCCTCGTATTCCATACAGATCACATTTGGCTAATAAAATTTTATGAGACACAAAATCAAAAGCTTTACTCATATCAAATAAGATTGCTGTTACAGGCAGTCTCTTGTCCATATACGCCATTATGTTATTCACCAATGAGAAAGCGGCCAAAGTTGTTGACTTACCTTTCTGAAATCCATATTGTTCTGAGTTGATTATTTTATGCTTTTCCAAAAATTTATTTAAACGGTTATGCATTGCTCTCTCAAAAATTTTTGATATAGTCGGTAAGAGGGATACTGGTCGATAGTTATCAATGTCATACCTTTTCCCTTTTTTGTATAATGGTTTTACTACTGTAACTTTCAAAGGTTCTGGAAACGTTCCAGTAGCAAAGGACAAATTAATCAAATAACTTAAGACCGGTGCAATTTCAGATTTACATCGTTTTAGTACTTTAGTTTGAATGTCATCGTAGCCTGAAGCATTTGTATTTTTAAGGGAATTAATTATTTGCACCACTTCTCGTTCCTCAGTCGGTGATATAAAAATACTATCAGGATTCGACTGAATGTTATTTATGCAAGGTATTTGATTTAATTTAGATAATGTAGAATTAGTCATACTTATGAAGTTATTATTAAAATGATTGGCAATGTCAGTTGGATTATTAATTAATTTATCATTTATCATTAGAATGTCAAAACTTTCACTAATACTATTATTTTCTGATTTATTTTTTATGACCTCCCATGTTGCTTTACATATATTTTTTCCTGATTTTTCAATATGTCTTTTATTTGATATTTTTTGAGCGATGTTTATACATCTTTTGAGATATTTACAATATCTTTGATACGTGGTTTTTGTCTTATCGTTTGAGTTATTGTAAAAGTTGTATCGCAATTTCCTTTTAGTGACTGTAGATATCATTAAGCCCCTTGTGAGCCAGTGGGATTTTCTACATGGCTTTTTAACTCTAATCCTAAGTAAGGGAAAACATAAATTGTAAAATAGTTTAAAATCTTCATAAAAACTATAAAATGCAGTTGTAAAATTGGTTTCTCTATAAACTTCATCCCATGAGAGGCTATTCATACAGTTAAGGAACTTCAGAATATTGTTTGAACTGTAGTCACGCTTTTTATAATACAATATTTTAGGTAGTTTACTTTTATTTTCAGATGGAAAACTAATTGACTGTGCTGTATCATGGTCAGATAGAAACAGTTTATGAGTTTCTCCATTGGCATCCGGAATATTGCTAAGAATTTGGTCAATGCAAGACGTTTTGCGTGTAGGAGAGAGAATATGAAACTTTAGATTATTATTTGCTGCAATCTGTTTCAGATCCTCCGCATCTTTAGAGTTTTTTAAAATATCTATGTTAAAATCTCCTGTGAGAACAATTTTGAACTTTAATTTGTTTTTCAACTTTATTAGCAGCTGTCTAAGTTTTCGAAAGAATATCGTAGTGTTAGATGTTGGTGTCCTATACATACATATCACGATGCATTTTAAAGATATTATTTCTATGCCACAACATTCAAAAACAAAATCCTCAGATATTTCCTTTACCCATTTTAATTCATGTACTTGGACTTCGCTTGAGTTGAGTATGCAAACTCCGCCTCTTTTCTGATGGGATCTGGTGGTGGTGAAATGTTGCTAATTGATATCTAGCAATTTTAATGTTACCTTCACTACCTGTTTTTACAAAGGTCTCACTGAAGCATAGTATGTTAAATAATTTGTTACTTACTGATAGTTCATTTAATGTTATTTCAATCAGTTCTTTTTTCCCAAGAAGTCCCGCAATGTTCTGATGGAAAATGGTAAATGTATCACCACTAACGAAAAAACTTATCATTCTTAGGGACTGTTACCGTTTGGGCTCTATCCTGTTTCAGAAAGTAATCTGTCATCAATTTCTGTTCAAATATTTTACCTTGTTTTTTCTTAATTTCAGTTTTTTTCATAGCAGGGCGAAAAAAGTATGGAATTGTACCTTTTTTATTTTGATGTATATTGCAAGAAGAGTGCGTGGATATTGAGTTGATTTTTTTTGCATTAAATTTGAGCCTGTTGTAACCCAGATATTTTTTATCGTAGTACATAAAGTTAATATAGTTATTTATTACATTACATGTTCCAGATAAGAAATCTCTGTCATATTCTATGTCACATAAATCTAAGAATGTACAGTTTGTAAATTGCTGTGTTAATAATTTCAGATTTGTATTCAAGTATTTTTCATTTAAATGTATACTATTTTTTATACCTAAAACAATTATACAATGTACTTTATCATGTGATTTAAAAAAGAAGCTTAATTCTGTCATGATTTTCGTTGGATTTTTATCACACTCTCCAACGCTAATAATAACAATATCATTTGATTTGTTTTCTTTGTTGCTATAGGGTTTCAATATTTCATCGCAAAGAGCATTGGGCTTAATATTAGACATTACATTATATCGTTCGTATTTTGAATTTGCTCTGGACAGATGAAGTGCAGAACCTAATCCACTACATTGTTGTCCTCCTAAAATGTGGATCGTGTTTTTTATTGGTATAGCGCTGGCATTCGTTCTGTGAATTTCCGGTGTATTTTCAGTAATCTTCGTCGTGTTCAATGGCGGTATTTCTCCTTTTCCCTTTTCTTGTTGTAAATAAAGGTTCTGGGACTCGGTTGTCATATCAAGCGTCATATCAATTTTTTCTTGATGTTTGCTCTTTTTGTTAGGTTTGGGAGAGGGTTTTGGCGTCGATCTACATATACTTTGTAGTTGCTTGTTTTGTAGTTTAGAGTCAGCTAATTGGTTCTTTTAAGACGTTGTTTCCAACAGCAATTTATCTATTTCATTATTGGCAATAGATAATTTATGCTGTAAGTTTTGTATCTCCAACTTTAATTCGTTCATTTCTTGAAAGTTGACTGAGTTAGGCTCTGGACAGCTTCTATTCAAAGTATGGTTAAAACTCTCAAATTCACTTTCGTCGCTTAAAGACTCAAATGAATTTTGCGTGGGTATATTATATTTTCTTCTTGTGACATGGTCAGGATCTAATGAGGTCGAGGGGGCCAGATTGGAAACGTTTGTTGCACCTTCTGCTGCCTTAATATCTTCCGAAGCAGTTTTTGTATCTGGTATATGAAGTAACGTCGAATTATCTGATAGATTCACCTTTTCGGAAGGGGTGCTAGACTTTCTTATGAGTATTTTATTTCGCTTGCAAATTGTGCACGTCCATGTCTCTTTTTTATGTTTGTCCATAATATCATATTGTTTTTCCCTTTTCGCACATCTCAAGTCGTAAGGTTTTTTGCATTGCGCACATACCAGAAAGTGTCTATCTTTAATTTGTTTATTACATTCACCACAAACTTTTTTTGGTGGCATGATTATAGACTTTTTCTAGTACAAGTAGAAACCGAAACTTTACATAAGACCAAAGAGACATATAAAATTCACAAGAGAATATTTTCAGATAAAAACGTAGAGAATTTTAAGCTTAAATTAAAAGAGATAAACTGGAACCACCAATTTAAAGAAAATAATTGTATAAATCTTAACTATTCGAATTTCCAAAATACTATTAATATGCTACTGAATATGTACTTCCCTAAAAAAACTATAAAAATAAAATCAACGAAAAGAAATCCAAAGTGGCTCACTACAGGTTTAAGAATCTCATGTAAACATAAAAGAATGCTGCGTATAATGATTAATCACACGAATAATTTCATAATTAAAAAATACTATAGACATTATAGAAGAATACTAAAAAGATCAATAATATTTGCAAAAAAAATGTTGTTTATAAAGAGAATGAATAACTCGGAAAATAAAACTAAAACCATGTGGAATATAATAAAAGAAAAAACAAATTCGGGATCTAACCAGAGACGAAAAAACATTACTCTCAAAATAAACAATGAAACCATAAAATCATCCGAAAAAATAGCAAATATCTTCAATGACTTTTTTGCCTCTATAGGAGATCCACCCTTAAGTAATAATGAGAGACATGCAGGAATAGCACAAGTAGAGAACAGTATTTACCTACAACCAGTAGATACACGAGAAGTCCAAATTCTTCTGTCTACCTTAAAAAATAAACAGAGCTTTGGTATTGACGAGATACCCTCAACATTAATAAAAAAATGTGCAGCCGAACTAGCGACTCCCCTCCAACAATTAATAAATCAGTCATTTCATGAAGGCAAATTTCCAGACCTCTTAAAAATCACGATAATTAAGCCCATTTATAAAAAAGGTGAAAAAACTAACCCAGCCCAGTACCGACCAATAGCTCTCCTACCATCGATATCCAAAATTTTCGAACGAGCTATGTCAAACCGTCTATACAGTTTCTTAGAAAAATATAAAATCTTAAATGAATACCAGTACGGATTCCGGAAAAACAGGTCAACCACTTTAGCTATTTACAAGTACGTTCAACAGGCGCTCAATTATCTCAATGAGGGATATTACAGCGTGGGCATTCTGCTGGACATGACGAAGGCCTATGATAGAGTCCAGCACAAGACCCTCCTCCAAGAGCTCTACCAATGCGGTATCAGAGGTAAAGCACACGAGTGGATAGCCTCTTACCTTAGTAATAGACTGCAATACGTACAAATTCAAAATATAAATAATCGAACAGGAGAAATAGTTGAATATAGATCAGACCCTATAACAGTAAACTCTTCAATTCCCCAAGGCAGCGTGTTAGGTTGCATTCTCTTCCTGATATATATAAATAATTTGCCGAAATTAATAAACATACCGTGCGTCCTATTCGCAGACGACGTCTCATTACTTTATAGATTTAAAGATGCTAACAAATCGGAGGTAGAGCTAAAACAATTATTCATAAAAATAAAAGATTGGTTGGAAAAACAGAACCTTCTTATAAACTACACCAAAACTAAACTCATAGAATTTAGACCCCATCAAAAATCCCCATTAAATGTTCAACTTAATATCGATGGCACTCCTATTGAAAATGTTAGCTCCTGTACATTGCTGGGCCTCGAAATTGACTCCCATTTGAATTGGAAAAATCACATCGAAAGAATCAAAGCAAAACTATCCCGCTTCACTTATGCTCTTTTCAACCTAAAACTAAATACTGATAAAAAAACAGCGATCACTGCGTACTATGCCTATGCCCACTCGTGGTTGTCATACGGTATCATTCTCTGGGGAAATAGCACGAGTGTAGACGATATCTTTATATTGCAAAAAAAATGCATCAGAATAATAATGAATATTGACATTATGGATACTTGCAGACCCCATTTTAAAAAACTAGAAATATTAACAGTAACTTCCCTATATATATTAGAAATATGTAAATTTGTAAAAAATAACCCAGATATTTTTGACGCTTCCTTGTATAATAGACTGCATACACCCCGAATTCATAATAAGAATAAATATAAGCTCCCAAGTAGTCGAATGGCTATGTTTAATGCTAGCCCTTACTATAGTGCTATTAAAATATTTAATAATTTACCAACCGAATTAAGAATGGAAAAAAATACAAAAATATTCTTAAAAAAACTAAAAATAATGCTAATAGAAAAATGTTATTATAATTTAGGGGAATATTTCAATAATGATTAAGTTATAGGTATGAATAGTTATAGGTAATATAGGTATAATAAATAAGATTAAAATTAATATGTGATACTATCATAATATAAGAAATAGTACATAGGTATAGAATATAGATAAGAATAGTAAAGAAATTATTATCTAATAATAAGAAATTAATATAAAATTATTAAAATACATAATGCATTTTAGTCCATTACACGTTCATAAATGCTACGCCCAAAAGGGTAACATGATGTACCGGAAAATTATTGTAACACCTATTTCTACATTCATGAAAGCAATAAATACTTTGACTTTGACTTTACGGTTTTTTAATAAAAAATATAATAATAAAAAAAACAAAACAACTATGATATGAGCGTGGTTTGATCCGTCGACTTTTCTATAGTGTCGCGGCACTCAGACCACTAGGCTACCGTGCATATGACGTCAGCGATGAAATAAGTAACCGCTTCCCGCGCGCATTAGTTGTCATTAGCGTTTGACTATGTTGTGAATAGGGTCCAAAGGTCAGTTCTTTGTCTCGTAGTGGCGGTCGTTTTATAAATTATAACATTTTAAACACAATTTGCGCCGTTATCCGTCGAAATCGAAAGATTAAATTCGATTTAAGGCCACTTGAATTCACAATATATTGACTGTTAATTACACCACTTTATGCACTGAATCTTTCCGCATATTTTGATATATACCAGCAAAGGATCTGTTCACTTTTAACACTAGTTTAGGTATTATTTCACTGGAGTGAGCTGTCGTACGTGTACTTTGTCGGTCGATCTCGGTCGGAATCCCGCCATAGTACCCGCCACGCGGCTTCGTCTGCAGCAGGCCGCGCTGGCGTAAGCATTGACACTATTAGAAAAGCAGCAGGTTGGACTGCTGCCTCAAGCACATTTGCCCGATTTTACCAAAGGGAAATAATAAATCCAAATACATTTGCAAATGCAGTTTGTTTACCACCAAGTTGATTACTTTGTTGTTAATGTTAATGTTAATATAATAATTATGTTATTTTCTTTCTTTGATCCAAGAAAACTGTTTTAAATAATAAATAAGGTATTTGTTCTCTGTATTGTTTTAAATCAATTTTTGATATTTTTATAGGAATCATTACCTAAGCATACCATAATAACAACAGAATTTGTAAATCATATGTTCAGATTCTTATGTATCAGCATAAAATAATATTATGTTCAGTGTTATAAGTAATAAACGCAAATGTTTAGTTCCTATGAAATTGTTTCATTGCAAAACTTTCAAATCTAAACATCTACCTGGTAAATAATATCTGAAGAATGAAGCTATGAAATATAATAGCATATCAAACGAACTTCAGAGTGAAGTTCGATAGCTCTTATATAAACTAGCTTTTTGCCGCCCCGCGCTTAGCGCGGGTGCGCCTTCAAGCTAAGTCTGCGACGCTTAGCCGCTACGGGCTGCGCCCTGCGCGGCGACGCTACGGGCTTCGCCCTCCGCGGAGCTCGGCCTTCGGCCTCGCGAGACGCAGCTCGGCCTGCGGCCTCGCGAAGTTACAGGGGGCGGTTCTCTGTCTGTCACGGCTGCTCTTATACTTTTTTGCCAACGGAAGGATAAATCAAATGTATGATCTTGGGACGGTTGCGCCCTACGCGGCGCTCCTCTTAGTTTGTCGATAAGCCTTGTGATGGAATAGCTGCTACGGGCTTCGCCCTACGCGGCGCACCGCTTGGTTTTATGTTTGATAAACATGTGATGAAATGGCCGCTCCGGGCTGCGCCCTACGCGGCGCTCCGTTTGGTTTTGTCGATGAGCCTTGTGATGGATGGCCGCTCCGGGCTTCGCCCTACGCGGCGCATCGGTTAGTTTTTATGTTTAATAAACTTGAGATGAAATAAGTAGCCGCTTCGGGCTGCGCCCTGCGCGGCGCTCCGCTTGTTTCTGCATGTGTAACTTTCGATGAAATGCCACTCCGGGCTTCGCCCTACGCGGTGCTACGCTTGGTTTCTGCGTATGAAAATAAAGAAATAGCCGCTCCGGGCTTCGCCCTACGCGGCGCTCTGCTTGGTTCTGCCCGTCTATCTAACGATTAAAAGCCGCTCCGGGCTGCGCTCAACGCGGCGCTCCGCTTAATGTCATGCGTCGTGTTTCTATTAAATGGCGCTCCGCTTAGATTTATATGTCGTGCTTGCGGTGAAATGGCCGCTCCGGGCTTCGCCCTACGCGGCGCTTCGCCTTTACTTCACGATGTTGCGTAGAGCACAATGAAAAGTCCATACATACTGTTAGAAGGCCGCTCCGGGCTGCGCCCGACGCGGCGCTCTGCTATATTCTCGCTACACACCAAGTGATTGAAATGGCCGCTCCGGGCTTCGCCCTACGCGGCACTCCGCTTGGTACTGCCCCTGTAAGTCAGGTTGAAATGGCCACTCTGGGCTTCGCCCTTTGCAACGCTCCACTTGGTTTTGAAGTTCAAACTTGTAATGGAATGGCCGCTCCGGGCTTCGCCCTACGCGGCGCTCCGCGTTCATTTTTTAGTGCGCCCATATGTAAGTAGCCGCTACGGGCTTCGCCCTACGCGGCTCTCCGCTTGGTTATGCCACTGTAAGTAGCGATAAAATTGCCACATCGTTATGATGAATTGGCCGCTCCGGGCTTCGCCCTACGCGGCGCTCCACTTGGATTTGTGCGTCGTCCATGCCATAACATGGCTGCTCCGGGCTTCGCCCTACACGGCGCTTCGCGTTTGCTCCGCAATATTACGTTGATCACAATGAAAAAGTTCATACATACAGCTAGAAGGCCGCTCCGGGCTGCGCCCGACGCGGCGCTCTGCTATATTCTCGCAATATAACGAGTGATAGAAACGGCCACTTCGGGCTTCGCTCTACGCGGCGCTCCGCATAGTTCTACCACTATATGTTACGATGAACCTAAATAAGAACGTACCGAAACTTTTAAGCCAAAATATAGAGGGCTGCGATGAAGGGTTATCACAAGGGGTTGTCTGGGGACAACGAGAAAAATCGCAGATAAGTGAATATTCAAAAATATGTAACAATAAGTTGAGAAATATTGATTTTCCGGAGGAATTCCGATATTGTTGTGATAGCCTATGTAAGGATACTAATCATAGAAAAATCATTGATAATTTGTATAATTCTATTGTTACCATACTCAGAGAGGCTTCTATATCTAGTTGTGACAGAGTGCGGCACCGACGGGGTGGCTATGTCGCGGGCTGGAATACACATGTTAGGGAGGCACACCGAAGGGCAAGATTATGTTTTAATGAATGGCGTTTGAATGGTAAGCCTGGTGCAGGGCCTCTTTACGAGGAAATGTGCCGTACCAGAAAACTTTTTAAAGCTAGACTAAAATTCTGCCAACAAAATAAAGATCAAATAAAAATGGATATTATTGCCTCTCATCATAAAGCCAAAAACTTCGCTCAATTTTGGAAATCAACTAATAAGCTAAAGCCTAAGGTGTGCCCTCCAGTGAGCGTGGAAAATGTTAGTGAACCTGGCGAGATAGCTAATCTCTTTATGAACCATTTTAAGGTGGAGCCTTTGAAGGTGGACACGGGTGGGAGGGTGTTCCGTGCTGGGAGTCGGGTTGGCGGCAACCTCATAAGAATAACTTCTGCTGAAATTGCGAGAATAGTGCGACATATGACCAGAGGTAAGTCGCCAGGTCACGATGGCCTCAGCATTGAACATCTGCTACACGCGGGCGTTCACCTTCCTAGAATTCTTGCCATGTTCTATACGTTCTGCATTCGTCACAACTACTTACCAGACGACCTCATGAAGACCATAGTGGTCCCTGTAGTGAAAAATAGGACGGGGGATGCCTCTAACAGAAACAATTACAGGCCTATATCTCTGGCTACTATCCTCGCAAAGGTTTTGGACAGTGTGCTTAACATACATCTAACAAATAATATAAATCTGCATGACGCCCAGTTTGGCTTTCGTTCTGGTTTATCTACCGAGTCAGCAGTTCTGTGTCTTAAGCACACTGTCAAATACTACACAGACAGGAATACGCCAATATACGCATGTTTCTTGGATCTGTCAAAGGCATTTGACCGAGTATCTTATGATTTACTGTGGGATAAACTACGCAGTAACACGAATGTTCCCGCAGAATTGGTGGAGATATTCGAGTACTGGTACGACAACCAAACCAATGTTGTGCGATGGGGGGGACAGTGCTCGAGTGTTTACAAGATGAGATGTGGTGTGAGGCAAGGGGGGTGAACCTCGCCCACCCTTTTTAATATATACGTGAACCAATTGATTGAGGAGCTCAGCAGCGCAAGTGTAGGTTGTTCGGTGGACGGCCAAAGGTTCAACAATATCAGCTATGCCGATGACATGGTGCTGCTGAGCCCCTCAATCTATGGGCTAAGGACATTACTGTCTATTTGTGAAAGGTATGCTGTGGCCCACGGACTCAAATATAATGTAAAAAAAAGTGAGATTATGATCTTTAAATCTGGCACTAAAACGTATCCACTTCTGCCAATATCTTTAGACGGTTTTCCACTACAGCCTGTTACAAAATTTAAATATTTGGGTCACTGCGTCACGGACGACCTAAAAGATGATATGGATATGGAAAGGGAGCGCAGAGCACTGGCTGTGAGGGGCAATATGCTGTCATGCAGGTTCGCACGTTGCTCAAGTGAGGTAAAAATCACAATTTTTAAGGCTTACTGTCAAACTCTATACACGTGCAACCTGTGGAGCAAGTACACTAAAAAGCATTCAGTGCTCTGCGCGTCCAATATAATAATGCCTTCAGGGGGCTGCTGGGGCTGCCCTGGCGCTGTAGTGCCTCTGGGATGTTCGCCGCCTTTCACACAGACGGCTTCGAGGCTGTTCTGCGCAAACGAGTGGCCGCTCTGTGGGAGCGAGTGCGGGGCAGTACTAACAGCCTCCTGAAGGTGATGGCTGCGAGACTGGACAGCCCGATCATCGCACACTGGAGGTGTATGCACGTCCGGTCCAATCCTCACTACGATTTCCTATGAAGGAATGTGGTTGGGGATTGTAACTAGATTGTGTCAACAATAATTATGCGTGTGTGTGTGTGATTTTTGTTAATTTTATTGTATTTTATTCTATATGTATATGGATGCTTTAATCTGAAATAAATATTCATTCATTCATTCATTCATTCATTCATAATTCCTTAATATGATATGGTTACTGTAAATTGGTTTGATAATTACGTAAAAACTTAAGACAGAAGGTTGATAAAGCAGGCGACCCGTTGTATCATCAATATCAACTCAACTCAATTCCCTTCCATAGTCCCGGTTTAGTTGCCATCTTTCCCATAACCCTAATCTCTTGTATCACAATCGCATGTTCTCATAATAATTCTTCTGGCTGGTACCTATGTGTAGGGTTCAGCCGACTTCAGTACAAAATGTATGGGAAAATTTCGTAGTTGAGTAAAAAAAAAATTTTCTTTTTTTTTTCGTTGCATGTTTTTGTAAATGCTCTGGTTGGTTGAGATTGACAATAAATGTCACTTTTTGACAGGGCACAACACACAGACGTTGAGTATTTACAATTTTACGTACATTTTACACAAGTTATGTACTAAATTTTAAAATTTTCCTTGAGGATGAAGTTTTTTTTTCTACCATCTTGTAGCTCTTGTAAATACCTACCATAAAGATCATAAAAATAATTGGGTACTATTTAAACGAGCTTCTTTTTAATAGCATTTTTCGCCTCAGAAAATATATGTTAGCTTCTAAATTACTAAGTCAGCCACAACCAATGCGCTTCTGAATAATAGTATCTCAGCCACTAGATATCTTTTATGTAAGCCACTGTAAATATAACTCAGCATGGCAGTTATTTTTTAGCATCTAAATTTGTGGTATGCATTCAAATAGCAACCTTCTAAATTATTAATATATGACACCAAAATAGTAATGATATTAGCTTCTAATTTCATAATTTAGTATGAATAAAATGTAACTCATCCTACATTTATTCGATCGTTAAATTTACCTAAAATTGTCATCGAATAATATATTAAAGCCACTATTATTATTACACTTACATTATTATTAAACAAAATGGAAAGTTAGTTAACAAAATGGAACATTATTATTAAACAAAATGGAAAGTATTACTATTTTTTTACTTATGTAATAATTTCTTCCCACAAATCACAATGATTTTTATTGCAAAATTATTGATGTTTGGCGCGTGTAAAAAATATTATTACGCATTTTAAAAAATTGTTAATGGATTCCTTTATGTTTTCATAGCTGGATATATCTCATAATGCTCACAATTAAAATAAATCAATTTTATTGGTATCGTTTTTAGTAAGTAATAAATTTAAATTAGCACGTTGTATGTAATTCAGAAATTATAAGAAAAAGAAAATATGTATTACTGACTGGCTTATTAATGGCGCTCGCGCTTAAGATGGCCTTCCACGCTTTCTTTTCATTCCAAGCACTGTGCTTTTACCTCCAATGGCGCCATTACGAATTTCAGTCTGATTGCTAGGCCGATCAGATGCTTGCCGGTTGCTGTCATGTCACGCACTGGCGCCAAATCGTAGGTACAGTGGCTATTTTCTCAATAAAAGAATATGAAGTATTATTTTAGATGTTAAGTTATAATATTTTGATGTTGAGTATTGAAGCTTGAATGTATTATTTTTGTGGACATTGTATTGAAGCTGTAAAACTTAATATGGTGATGAGTTACAAATTCCGTGGCTGAGTTAGTAAATTAGTTTGCAATATATAAATCAGAAGGACAAGTTAAATTAATTGTGGATATTCACTTGACGCTTTCTTTAACATTTTTAGTTGCCGTTGTAAAGAAGATGAATCAGTTAATTAAAGGCTAAGTAATTTTCCCGATGCTTAGTTATTAAATTAGAAGTTTAGGCGCGTGGCCAAATAAAAATTTTGTGGCCGTGTTTATTATTTCTCAAAATAATTCTCGTCAAGTGGCGCCAACTGCCCGAAAAATCGGTTTTTAAGTGCGAAAAAACTCAACCATTACAAAATGGCCGCCAGCTCGTCCGCCATCTTGATTTTTGGACATCCCATATTTTTCCTATATTCTACAACATATACCGCGTTGAACCACGTTTTTACTTTTTCTCTGAGATAATACTGCTCACCCAAGGAACCTCTCAAAAATGCCCCTGTCAAAATTTTCTTTTGGACGCTGCTCCCAGTGTTGCCAGTTGATTTCAGTAAAAATGGACAAAAAGGATTTAAATTAACTTAATTCAAGCCCTCATGTAGTTTTTTTTCTCCAAAAAGTGTAATTATTATTTTTTTTGTTTTTTGACCAAGTCTCGAAAATTATTAAACAATATGAAAATATTTTTAAACATTGCAAAACACCTTAAAAAGACACTCATACGCGTCATACATCATGAACTCCATAAGTAGCGCCATCTGGCCGAAAAACCACTTTGATTTTTTTGAAATCACCTTTTTTTCACAAAATGGCCGCCAACTCGTCCGCCATCTTGATTTTTTGACAACCCATATTTTTTCCATATACTACATTATATGCCGCTTCGAATGGCGTTTAATTTTTTTTTCTAAAATAATACTGGTCTCCCAAAGAACCTCTCAAAAATGACCATGTCAAAAAAACATTTTTCTCAATATCTCCCAGTGTTGCCAGGTGATTTTGTTAAAAATGACCTAATGTCATTTGGACTAACTCAACTAAAGGTTTGATGTGTTTACTTTTCCTAAAAATCAAATTTTATTTTTTTTACTATTTTGGGCCCTGACGCCTAAGCTATCAAAAAACGCAAAAATATTTTTCGACATGACAATACATGTAAGCAAGACTTACACCTGCCTACAAACTTTCTGAAGTGTCGCCATCTGTCAAAAAAATCACTTCGCATTCACTTCGAAATTCGCAGTCGTGGCAACACTGTGATAAATTACCCACCGACGCTCGGAACATTTCAAATCTCTCCAGTGTTGCCATCACCTCGCAAAATTCGTTTGAAAAGTGCACTTTTTTTTCTCCAGACAAAATAGCCGCCAGGGGCGGCGCCATCTTGGATTTTGAAAAATCGCAAATTACGTTTGAAGGTAGAACATGTACGCCACAGATACAAAAAAGAAATTTGAAAATCGAACGGCACCCCCCCCCCCAGCTACGATCCCGTGAAAAGTGCTCAAAATCAAATTTTTAATCCAAGATGGCGGCGCGGCCATTTTGTTTTTTCAACTTTTTTTTCTCATCATGTACAAAATAGCAAAGGGTGATTCTAAGACACTTTTCACTTTTTGAATAACTGCAGTAACAAAAAAGTTGATGTTGCAAAAGTGGCCGCCATTTTGTTTTTTTTTCTTTAAATGACAAAAACCTGGATTGATTAAAAAAACACTTAGGCTTGACAAAACTTTTTCCGCAAATAAACATGGCAACCCTCCCAAAAACAGCTCTGATCAGTGAGTCAGTCAGTCAGTGGTAATCTAACTTTATATAATATAGACTAGCTTTTTGCCCCCGCGCTTTGCGCGGGCGCGCCTTCAAGCTAGGTCTGCGACGCTCGGCCGCTCCGGGCTGCGCCCTGCGCGGCGACGCTACGGGCTTCGCCCTCCGCGGAACTCGGCCTTCGGCCTCGCGAGACGCAGCTCGGCCTGCGCCCTCGCGAGATTACATGAGGTGGTTTTTTGTCTGTGACGGGCGTTCCCCTTGTTCTTTTTATGCCAACGGAAGGATAAATCAAATGTGTGTCCTTGGGCAGGTTGCGCCCTGAGGGGCGCTCTGCTTGGTTTTGTTGAAAAGACTTATGATGAATGGCCGCTCCGGGCTACGCCCAACGCGGCGCTCCGCTTGGTTTTTTGTTGATAATAGTTATGATGAAATGGCCGCTCCGGGCTACGCCCTACGCGGCGCTCCGCTTGGTCCTACCACTCGATGTAACGATAAAATGGCCGCTCCGGGCTACGCCCTACGCGGCGCTCCGCTTGGACCTGCCGCTCGATGTAGCGATGAATTGGCCGCTCCGGGCTACGCCCTACGCGGCGCTCCGCTTGGTTCTGTCGCTTTATGTAACGATGAAATGGCCGCTCCGGGCTGCGCCCTACGCGGCACTTCGCCATTGCTCCGTGTTATTACATAGAACACAATGATAAATTCCATACATGGTGTTAGAAGGTCGCTCCGGGCTGCGCCCGACGCGGCGCTCTGCTATGTTTTCGCAATGTACCGAACGATTGAAATGGCCGCTCCGGGCTTCGCCCTACGCGGCGCTCCGCTTGGATCTGTCGCTCTATGTAACGATGAAATGGCCGCTCCGGGCTGCGCCCTACGCGGCGCTCCGCTTGGTCCTACCGTTTGATATAACGATAAAATGGCCGCTCCGGGCTTCGCCCTACGCGGCGCTCCGCTTGGTTCTCTCAGTGCAGGAATCGATGTAATAGCCGCTCCGGGCTTCGCCCTACGCGGCGCTCCGCTTGGTTCTCCCAGTGCAGGAATCGATGTAATAGCCGCTCCGGGCTTCGCCCTACGCGGCGCTCCGCATACGTATTCCGGCGCGCCGACATGGTAGTGGCCGCTCCGGGCTTCGCCCTACGCGGCGCTCCGCCTTTGGACCCGGTCTTGGTAGGAAAGTTTCAATTTCCCCATACAACTCCCTAGGAACCCTCACTCGAGCCAACTCCAGTACTAAATGTATGGGACAGCTTCCTACCAGGTCGAAATTTTGTTTTCTTTTTTTTTCAACGTCAACTACACATAGACGCTCTGATTGGGCAAAAGTGACATCAAACGTCAGTTTTTGACAGGACCTCATACTCAGAAATTGAAAATTTTACACTTTACGTTTGGGGGTCGTTCTCCGGAAATATCAAGAATTTTGAGTTTTTTTTTTCATCATCGCGTAGCTCTAGTCAAGCCCAACAACGAAGGTCATGTCAAAAAAGTTGAAAAAGTGGCGCCATCTGCCCGAAAAATCACTTTGAAGTTTTTTGAAAACTCACTTTTTTACAAAATGGCCGCCAACTCATCCGCCATTTTGAAAATTAAAAAAAACGTATTTTTCCTATATACTACAACTATTACACAACCGAATGGCATTTTTATTTTTTTTCTAAAGTAATACCAGAGAACCAATAAGCTTTCTCGCAAATGACCATGTCGCGAAAATGTTTTTCCCAATCACTCCCAGTGTAACCAGGTGACATTTTTAAAAATGGTCAAATGTCATTTAGACTGGCCCACTTGACGGCCTCCTGGGATTATTTTCTCCCAAAAATAGCTATTTCGATTCGTCACTATTTCGGGCCCTGACGTCCAAACTATCAAAAAAAGCAAAATTTTTTTTCGACATGGCAACACACGCAAGCGAGACTCACACCCGCCCCATACATGCAAACTCTCTCAAGTGTCACCATCTGTCAAAAAAATCACTTTGAAATTTCCAAAAATTTTTCAAATTTACAAAATGGCCGCCAGCCCGTCCGCCATCTTGTTTTTTTGACAGCGCGTCCCCTGACCATAGACTAAATCATATAGCGCTCCAGAGACAGTTTTTATTTTTTTTCCATCTATGATACTCTCGTCCCAGGAGCCCCTCAAAGCCAGCGACACCCGAAATTTTATATCCGCCGCCGTTTCCAGTGTTGACTTGATAGCGTTGACCTGAATTATTTTTATTCGTGTGATGTAATAACGTATGATGCGGTTTATTGCACTCTTTGCATGTTTTGCTTGACTTACATTCCTCAGTTCCATGACTAAACAAACAGTTTTTGCATAGTTTAAATTTCATTATTATGTTATTTCTGCGGTAAGTATCCATGTCGGTGAACTTTGTACACTGCATCAAAACGTGATTGCCATCGCAAAGTGGGCATTTTCCAAACGACGTATGGTAGATTTTTGAATGATAATCTTTACTTAGTTCGACGGGGCGTTTACTGTAGTTTGAATACGATTTATTTCCAAAGGTCAGTTTTCCTTGATTATTTTCCTTCTGATGGCCTCTTGCCGCTTCGAGAGCCATAAATTTATTCTCCAGGAATGTCAAAAATTCTTCTAATCCAGGAACTTCTCTTGGCTGACGTAGATCTTTTGTGTACTCTACGTAAGATGTTGAATCCAGTTTCTGTGACATAAAATACACAATGATGGGGTCCCATGACTCCGTGTTCAGTCCCATGTTATGCATACCATTGAGGCATTCATTAATCACGTCATGCATTTTCTTTATATTAGATGAATTTGGTTGCTGGATAGTAGGTAGCTGCATCATAGAGTTCATAAGATTGGTAAATAGGAGTCTTCTATTATCATATCGTTGGTTCAAAATTTCCCAACACGTGTCATAGTTTTCCGCGCTAATAACTAAGTGTTGTAAAAGCTTCTCAGGGTCCCCTTTAAGTTTTGCTTTCAGATGTTGCATCTTCTGTGCTTTGGACAACCCTGTATTCTTGTGAATGGTTTCCATAAATAGGTCTCGAAATGATAGCCATTGAGTGTAATTTCCAGAAAATTCCGGAAGATCGATTCTGGGCGTTGAAGCTTGATAATGTAATCCAGAATGTATTTTTGTCTTCAGAGCTTTTCTCATATGATCGTAGTTAATTTCTTTTGCGTTGAATAGAGTACAGTAGGCTTCATTAGATCCTTTCAACACTGCTTCTAGCTGCCAATGCGTTTTTTCTACAATGTCCCATCTAGTTTTTAATATTTCAAGTTGATCTTCCATTTCCCACTTCTCAGTAATGGAATCAAGGTCGATCTCCATCATAGCTCGTTCTAATGCACGTAAGTTGCATTCCTGGCGCTCCAGTAACTCCTTGGCAGCGCCTTCGGTTTCTGGATCTTGTTCAATCGAAAGTTTAGGTTGTTTTTCTTGTGTTGTTAACATCCGTTGCAGAATATCAGTTCTAGTAGACTTGTACATATCCTGAGTTTTTTCGTAAATGTTATCTTTAAAATAATGTAGTTCTTTCATTTCTTCCAAATCAAAGTTCTGGTGACGACTCTTAAAGTCCTCCCATAAGTTTTCTAATGCAGATATTCGCTTCGTCAAGTAATCAATAGTTTTCCTTGAAGCTCCATCCTTCTTATAGTTGGTACATAGATGTTTGATAGCTTCAAAGGTTTCCATCTGTTGTTGGATATCCATCTTCGTATAGTTCGTTCGACAATTAGTTGTGTGTCGAAAAGCAGTTGGTTACTGTTTGGAGTAGTAGTTCAAACAGTTCGTTGGTTCGCGGTTCGTATCTATGCACTCCTTGCGCCAGTATGTGAGAGTATTCCTTCTTAACTCAACAGAGGATTGCCGCTTCTGGCAGTTCTGTTAAGCCGATTCTCTACTGACACGGAAGTACACAAACACGTCCCTTTCTTCTCGAAGGACCATTTAATGTACGATGTCTCGCTTAGTTGACCACGATGACACCATACACCATAAATTTGAAGTGTGTGAAGTTGCAGTTAGGTATATAGTTGGATGATGTATCTCGTAGGAAAAGTCACGATGAAAGTTTCCTTAGTTTATTTGATGTTTACAGTACTATAGTTAGTTGATACATAAATTAAAAACATATGATTCAAAGTATTTAAACCTAAGCATTGTAGAGTAGGTCATTACGCGAGTGACGCATAATGCCGACGCTGCTGATGCATGTGCGGTGTTTAACCGTACACCAGGTTTTTTCCAAAAAACTACCTGGAGGACCTTGCGAGTCTGAATAGCTACCAAACTGCATACTCGGATTTCGCAAGCATGGCAACTTTTGTTTTCTACCATTCGGGGCCGTGGCTCAAAAACTACCTTGAATTTGGTAGAAATTCTCAGTCGTGGCAACACTGCAGTAAATTACCCCCCGACGGTTTGAACATACCGACCCTCTCCAGAGTTGCCATCACCCCGCAAAATTCGTTTGAAAATCACCAATTTTTTTCTCCAAACAAAATGGCCGCCAGGGGCGGCGCCATCTTGGATTTTGAAAAAACGCAACTGACGTTTGAAAAAAGAACATGTCCGCCACAGATACAAAAAAGAATTTTGAAAATCGAGCGGCGCCCCCCCCAGCTACCATCCCGTGAAAAGTGCTCGAAATTGAATTTTCAATCCAAGATGGCGGCGCCGCCATTTTGTTTTTTCAACTTTTTTCCCCCTCCACTCGCACAACTCCAACGGGCAATTCTCAGACACTTTTCAAAACATGACCATTCCATTGATAAAAAAAAAGTGAATATCGCAAAAAACGGCCGCCATTTTTTTTTTTTCACCAACCACAAAAACCTGCTTTGATTAATTAAACCAATAATGTTGACAGATTAAAAAAACCCAGAAAAAAAACCCGGCAACCCCCCCAAAAATAGCCCTGATCAGTGAGTGAGTCAGTCAGTGGTAATCTAACTTTATATAATATAGATAGATATAGATAGAAGATAGACTAGCTTTTTGCCGCCCCGCGCTTTGCGCGGGCGCGCCTTCAAGCTAGGTCTGCGACGCTCGGCCGCTCCGGGCTGCGCCCTGCGCGGCGACGCTACGGGCTTCGCCTTCCGCGGAGCTCGGCCTTCGCCCTCCGCGGAGCTCGGCCTTCGGCCTCGCGAGACGCAGGTCGGCCTGCGGCCTCGCAAATTTACACGAGGCGGTTGCTTGTCTGTGACGGGCGTTGCCCTTGTTCTTTTTATGCCAACGGAAGGATAAATCAAATGTGTGTCCTTGGGCAGGTTGCGCCCCGAGTGGCGCACTGCTTTGATTTGTTGAAAAGACTTGCGATAAATGGCCGCTCTGGGCTTCGCCCAACGCGGCGCTCCGCTTGGTTTTTTGATGAAAATAGTTGTGATGAAATGGCCGCTCCGGGCTGCGCCCTACGCGGCGCTCCGCTTGGTCCTGCCGCTCGATGTATCGATGAAATGGCCGCTCCGGGCTACGCCCTACGTGGCGCTCCGCTTGGATCTGTCGCTCTATGTAACGATGAAAGGGCCGCTCCGGGCTACGCCCTACGCGGCGCTCCGCTTGGTTCTGTCGCTCTATGTAACGATGAAATGGCCGCTCTGGGCTACGCCCTACGCGGCGCTCCGCTTGGATCTGTCGCTAAATGTAACGATGAAATGGCCGCTCCGGGCTGCGCCCTACGCGGTGCTCCGCCTGGTATTGCCGCTCCATGTTACGATAAAATGGCCGCTCCGGGCTGCGCCCTACGCGGCGCTTCGCTTTGTCCTACCACTCGATGTAACGATGAAATTGGCCGCTCCGGGCTTCGCCCTACGCGGCGCTTCGCTACTGCTCTGCAGTATTACATAGAGCACAAATATAAAGTCCGTGCATACAGTTAGAAGGCCGCTCCGGGCTGCGCCCGACGCGGCGCTCTGCTATGTTTTCGCAATGTACCAAACGATAGAAATGGCCGCTCCGGGCTTCGCCCTATGCGGCGCTCCGCTTGGTTCTCTCAGTGCAGGAATCGATGTAATAGCCGCTCCGGGCTATGCCCTACGCGGCGCTCCGCTTTGTTTTGTCGCTTTATGTAACGAAAAAATGGTCGCTCCGGGCTTCGCTTGGTTCTGCCACTGCATGTTGCGATGAATTGGCCGCTCCGGGCTTCGCCCTACGCGGCGCTTCGCTTGGTTCTCCCAGTGCAGGAATCGATGTAATAGCCGCTCCGGGCTTCGCCCTACGCGGCGCTCCGCATACATTTTCCAGCGCGCCGACATGATAGTGGCCGCTCCGGGCTTCGCCCTACGCGGCGCTCCGCCTTTGGACCCGGTCTTGGTAGGAAAGTTTCAATTTCCCCATACAACTCCCTAGGATCCCTCACCCGAGCCAACTCCAGTACTAAATGTATGGGACAGCTTCCTACCAGGTCGAAATTTTGTTTTCTTTTTTTTTCAACGTCAATGACACATAGACGCTCTGATTGGGCAAAAGTGACATCAAACGTCAGTTTTTGACAGGACCTCATACTCAGAAATTGAAAATTTGACACTTTACGTTTTGGGGTCGTTCTCCGGAAATATCAAGAATTTTGAGTTTTTTTTTTCACCATCGCGTAGCTCTTGTCAAGCCTAACAACAAAGGTCATGTCAAAAAAGTTGAAAAAGTGGCGCCATCTGCCCGAAAAATCACTTTGAAGTTTTTTGAAAACTCACTTTTTTACAAAATGGCCGCCAACTCATCCGCCATTTTGAAAATTAAAAAAAACGTATTTTTCCCATATACTACAACTATTACAAAACCGAATGGCATTTTTACTTTTTTTCTAAAGTAATACCAGAGAACCAATAAGCTTTCTCGCAAATGACCATGTCGCGAAAATGTTTTTCCCAATCACTCCCAGTGTTGCCAGGTGACATTTTTAAAAATGGTCAAATGTCATTTGGACTGGCCCATTTGACGGCCTCCTGGGATTATTTTGCCCCAAAAATGGCTATTTCGATTCGTCACTATTTTGGGCCCTGACGTCAAAACTATCAAAAAAAGCAAAAATGTTTTTCGACATGGCAACACACGCTAGCGAGACTCACACCCGCCCCATACATGCAAACTCTCTCAAGTGTCGCCATCTGTCAAAAAAATCACTTTGAAATTTCCAAAAATTTTTCACCATCGCGTAGCTCTTGTCAAGCCTAACAACAAAGGTCATGTCAAAAAAGTTGAAAAAGTAGCGTCATCTGCCCGAAAAATCACTTTGAAGTTTTTTGAAAACTCACTTTTTTACAAAATGGCCGCCAACTCATCCGCCATTTTGAAAATTAAAAAAAACGTATTTTTCCCATATACTACAACTATTACACAACCGAATGGCATTTTTACTTTTTTTCTAAAGTAATACCAGAGAACCAATAAGCTTTCTCGCAAATGACCATGTCGCGAAAATGTTTTTCCCAATCACTCCCAGTGTTGCCAGGTGACATTTTTAAAAATGGTCAAATGTCATTTGGACTGGCCCATTTGACGGCCTCCTGGGATTATTTTGCCCCAAAAATGGCTATTTGGATTCGTCACTATTTTGGGCCCTGACGTCAAAACTATCAAAAAAAGCAAAAATGTTTTTCGACATGGCAACACACGCAAGCAAGACTCACACCCGCCCCATACATGCAAACTCTCTCAAGTGTCGCCATCTGTCAAAAAAATCACTTTGAAATTTCCAAAAATTTTTCAAATTCACAAAATGGCCGCCAGCCCGTCCGCCATCTTGTGTTTTTGACAGCGCGTCCCCTGACCATAGACTACATCATATAGCGCACCGGAGACAATTTTCATTTTTTTTCCATCTATGATACTCTTGTCCCAGGAACCCCTCAAAGCCAGCGACACCCGAAATTTTATTTCCGCCGCCGTTTCCAGTGTTGCCAGGTTTTTCCAAAAAACTACCCTGAGGACATTGCCAGTCCGAATAGCTACCAAACTGCATACTCGGATTTTGCAAGCATGGCAACTTTTTTTTTCTACCATTCGGGGCCGTGGCCCAAAAACTACCATGAATTTGGTAGAAATTCTCAGTCATGGCAATACCTTGATAAATTACCCCCCGACGGTCTGAACATACCGACCCTCTCCAGAGTTGCCATCACCCCGCAAAATTCGTTTGAAAGGCGCCATCTTGGATTTTGAAAAAACGCAGCTGACGTTTGAAAATAGAACATGTCCGCCACAGATACAAAAAAGAATTTTGAAAATCGAGCGGCGCCCCCCCCAGCTACGATCCCGTGAAAAGTGCTCGAAATTGAATTTTCAATCCAAGATGGCGGCGCCGCCATTTTGTTTTTTCAACTTTTTTTTCTTTTCATGTATATGACAGCTGAGGGTGACTCTGAGACACTTTTCACTTTTCGAATGACTGCCGTAACAAAAAAGTTGATTTCGCAAAAACGGCCGCCATTTTGTTTTTTTTTTTTTCAAAATGTCAAAAACCTGGTTTGATTAAGAAAACACTCAGGGTTGTCAAAACTTTTTTTGCAAAAGTAAACCCCAACCACCCCAAAAACAGCCCTGATCAGTGAGTCAGTGAGTCAGTCAGTGGTAATCTAACTTTATATAATATAGATAGACTAGCTTTTTGCCGCCCCGCGCTTTGCGCGGGCGCGCCTTCAAGCTAGGTCTGCGACGCTCGGCCGCTCCGGGCTGCGCCCTGCGCGGCGACGCTACGGGCTTCGCCCTCCGCGGAGCTCGGCCTTCGGCCTCGCGAGACACAGCTCGGCCTGCGGCCTCGCGAGATTACATAAGGCGGTTCTCTGTCTGTGACGGGCGTTGCCCTTGTTCTTTTTATGCCAACGGAAGGATAAATCAAATGTGTTTCCTTGGGCAGGTTGCGCCCAGAGTTGTGTTCTGCTTTGTTTTGTTGAAAAGACTTGCGATGAATGGCCGCTCTGGGCTACGCCCAACGCGGCGCTCCGCTTGGTTTTTTGTTGAAAATAGTTGTGATGAAATGGCCGCTCCGGGCTACGCCCTACGCGGCGCTCCGGGCTACGCCCTACGCGGCGCTCCGCTTGGTCCTACCACTCGATGTAACGATGAAAAGGCCGCTCCGGGCTACGCCCTACGCGGCGCTCCGCTTGGTTTTGCCGCTCCATGTTACGATGAAATTGCCGCTCCGGGCTGCGCCCTACGCGGCGCTCCGCTTGGATCTGTCGCTCTATGTTACGATGAAATGGCCGCTCCGGGCTGCGCCCTACGCGGCGCTCCGCTTGGTTTTTCCGCTCCATGATACGATGAAATGGCCGCTCCGGGCTGCGCCCTACGCGGCGCTTCGCCATTGCTCCGTGTTATTAACATAGAACACAATGAGAAATTTCATGCATGGTGTTAGAAGGCCGCTCCGGGCTACGCCCTACGCGGCGCTCCGCTTGGTCCTGCCGCTCGATGTAACGATGAAATGGCCGCTCCGGGCTACGCCCTACGCGGCGCTTCGCTTAGTTTTGCCACTCCATGTAACGATGAAATGGCCGCTCCGGGCTGCGCCCTACGCGGCGCTTTGCCATTGCTCCGTGTTATTAACATAGAACAAAATGATTAATTCCATACATGGTGTTAGAAGGCCGCTCCGGGCTGCGCCCGACGCGGCGCTCTGCTATGTTTTCGCAATGTACTGAACGATTTAAATGGCCGCTCCGGGCTTCGCCCTACGCGGCGCTCCGCTTAGATCTATCGCTCTATGTAACGATGAAATGGCCGCTCCGGGCTGCGCCCTACGCGGCACTCCGCTTGGTCCTACCGCTCGATGTAACGATAAAATGGCCGCTCCGGGCTTCGCCCTACGCGGCGCTCCGCTTGGATCTGTCGCTCTATGTAACGATGAATTGGCCGCTCCGGGCTTCGCCCTACGCGGCGCTCCGCTTGGTTCTCCCAGTGCAGGAATCGATGTAATAGCCGCTCCGGGCTTCGCCCTACGCGGCGCTCCGCATACATTTTCCGGCGCGCCGACATGGTAGTGGCCGCTCCGGGCTTCGCCCTACGCGGCGCTCCGCCTTTAGTCCCGGTCTTGGTAGGAAAGTTTCAATTTCCCCATACAACTCCCTAGGAACCCTCACCCGAGCCACCTCCAGTACTAAATGTATGGGACACCTTCCTACCAGGTCGAAAATTTGTTTTCTTTTTTTTTCAACGTCAACTACACATAGACGCTCTGATTGGGCAAAAGTGACATTAAACGTCAGTTTTTGACAGGACCTCATACTCAGAAATTGAAAATTTGACACTTTACGTTTTGGGGTCGTTCTCCGGAAATATCAAGATTTTTGAGTTTTTTTTTTCACCATCGCGTAGCTCTCGTCAAGCTCAACAACAAAGGTCATGTCAAAAAAGTTGAAAAAGTGGCGCCATCTGCCCGAAAAATCACTTTGAAGTTTTTTGAAAACTCACTTTTTTACAAAATGGCCGCCAACTCATCCGCCATTTTGAAAATTAAAAAAAACGTATTTTTCCCATATACTACAACTATTACACAACCGAATGGCATTTTTATTTTTTTTCTAAAGTAATACCAGAGGACCAATAAGCTTTCTCGCAAATGACCATGTCGCGAAAATGTTTTTCCCAATCACTCCCAGTGTTGCCAGGTGATATTTTTGAAAATGATCAAATGTCATTTGGACTGGCCCATTTGACGGCCTCCTGGGATTATTTTTCCCCAAAAATTGCTATTTCGATTCGTCACTATTTTGGGCCCTGACGTCCAAACTATCAAAAAAAGCAAAAATTTTTTTCGACATGGCAACACACGCAAGCGAGACTCACACCCGCCTCATACATGCAAACTCTCTCAAGTGTCGCCATGTATAAAAAAAATCACTTTGAAATTTCCGAAAATTTTTCAAATTCACAAAATGGCCGCCAGCCAGTCCGCCATCTTGTTTTTTTGACAGCGCGTCCCCTGACCATAGACAACATCATATAGCGCACCAGAGACAATTTTTACTTTTTTTCCATCTATGATACCCTCGTCCCAGGAGCCCCTCAAAGCCAGCGACACCCGAAATTTTATTTTCGCCGCCGTTTCCAGTGTTGCCAGGTTTTTTCCAAAAAACTACCCTGAGGACATTGCGAGTCCCAATAGCTACCAATCTGCATACTCGGATTTCGCAAGCATGGCAACTTTTTTTTTCTACCATTCGGGGCCGTGGCCCAAAAACTACCATGAATTTGGTAGAAATTCTCAGTTGTGGCAACACTGCGATAAATTACCCCCCGACGGTTCGAACATACCGACCCTCTCCAGAGTTGCCATCACCCCGCAAAATTCGTTTGAAAATCACCAATTTTTTTCTCCAAACAAAATGGCCGCCAGGGGCGGCGCCATCTTGGATTTTGGAAAAACGCAACTGACGTTTGAAAATAGAACATGTCCGCCACAGATTAAAAAAATATGTTGGTTATAATCTTACTATGAGACGTAGTCCCTTTGAAATACGACGTTTTAATTTAGTCGCAAATAAACATCTCCAAAGCACGCACGCGTTTCTCTTCATAACGACCTCTCAAGCAAAACTGAACCTTAACGTCATACATATTGGTCGCAATCGAGCCACATAAACCAGCGCATCGCTTACAAAACACCTGGGCCGGCCGCTCGCTCGAGAACAAAAGACCACCGCATTCCAGAGATAAGGATTCGCCCGGCCAGTATAGTTTCAACTTAGTAATTTTTACGTAAACAAGTTACTTATAACGTGCAGAATTGTGATCGTGAAGTGAACTGTTATACAAATTGGACTTAGATAAACATATTGAGCGGTACGAAGATAATATTTACGAACTTTTGCAATGGCTACGACTACGAGTAATACAACACCGGAACAGTTATTAATTCTCTTGGAAGATACGGCAATAATGCTACAAAAAACCGAAGTTAACCTAAACAAGTGTCCGCAACAACGATTAACAGTGGGATACATTGAAGCAAGGACTAAAATAGTGCAAGACTATTGGTGTACTATAAAAAGTGCTCACGAACAATTAGCGAGAAGTGTACCGAAGGCGGAAAGAAATAAAATTCCTTATTTTGCTAATGAACAGTACTTTGCCATAGAAGAATTATGCATTTGTTTACTTGCCAAACTGAAGGATATGTTAATAGCGAAAAGTGGAAGCCCACCTCTGCCCTGTTACGCACAAGTATGCTATTTTAAATTATACGAGTTACGCGTAACCAGTGTGAAATACTCTTAAAAAGTGTGATCTATATGGCACTAAAGACAGTTTAAAAAAAAAATGTATCAATGAGCCAGAAACTCATATGACAAATTCGTTTAACTTAATTTTTTATCGTTGCAGCCATGCCTAACTCATTCAATTTTAAGTTAACAGAGATAGGCATCATATACCAATAAATTCTGCTACTTAATCTAAATCTGTTAACTTTAAGTTGAAATAGTTACGCGTGGTCACTCGATGCGCGCGGAACAGTGGGCGGCGTGCACCTTGCGGCCATTTATTTCTTTACAGTTCATGTCATTCATCATCAGCAACCCACACTCGTCTACTGCTGGACATAGGTCTCACCTAATACACGTCATTGCTCCAGATTTTCGGCCATTCTCATCCAGCCCACACCAGCCAGCCTTCCAATGTCATCATCCCATTTTGTCGCAGGGCGTCCAACACTTGGCTCACCGAGTCGCGATCTCCACTCAAGGACTTTACGGCTCCAATGGTTGTCAATTCTGCGGCTAATGTGACCAGCCTATTGCCACTTCAGTTTGCTAATTCGGTGGGCTATGTCTGTGACTCTGGACTCTGGTTTTCTGTCGGATTACATCATTTCTGATGCAGTCCTTCAGAGATACTCTGAGAATAGCCCTTTTCATAGCTCTTTGAGCGACTTTACACAAGTGGACTACTCCAGCCGTGAGTGTCCACGTCTCGGCATCGAAAGTCATGACCGGGAGGACGCACTAGTTGAAGACTTTCGACTTAAGACTTTGAGGGATGGGCGATGAGAAGACTTGACGAAGCCTACCAAATGCTGCCCAGCCTAGGTGAATTCTTCTATTAGCTTCTCTCTCGAAGTTGTTTCTGCCTAATTGGAGCGTTTGTCCTAGACAGACATATTCCTGGACAACTTCGAGAGGTACTCCATTAACTGTGACCAGTCCCGGATCAACGAGCTCGTTGAACATGACCTTGGTTTTATCCAAGTTCATCCGAAGACCGATATGTTTGGAAGATTCAGCCAGGCTGCTCACCATCTCCTGTAGGTCATGTAAGGTTTCTGCCAAGATGACGATGTGGTCTGCGAATCGCAGGTGTGACATCGCCATTAATATTGATTTCGCACTCTTTCCAGTTAAGCGTTTCGAACATGTCCTGCAGCGCAGCGGAGAAGAGTTTCGGAGATATAACATCTCCTTGTCTCACACCACGTCGCAGCAGGACAGGCTCGGTTTGGCCATTTTGGATTACTAAGGACATATTAGCGGCGTCATACAGACACCTTAACACATCGATATATCGCCAATCGACTTTGCACCTCTGTAAGGCCTCGAGAAGTTCTCGACGGAGTCAAAGCTTTTTCTTAGTCCACAAACGCCATGCACAGGGGCTGGTTATATTCTTTGGTCATCTGTATAGCCTGTCTCACTGTGTGAATATGGTATATGATGCTATAACTCCGTCGGAACCCGGCCTGCTCTGCAGGTTAAGCTTCGTCAAGTCTTCGTGTAAGGTGATTCGAAATGACTCTTGAGAACAACTTATAGACGTGACATAAGAGTGAAATTGGTCGATAGTTCTTCAGTAAGGTTTATCGCCTTTCTTGAAGAACAATACGACCAAGCTCCGCTGCCACGCCCTAAGAGTTCTTCCGGAGAAAAGTTCCTCCAGCACCGGCTTTCAGAAGCTCGGTTGTGACTCCGTCTTCTCCCGGGGCTTTGACTTTATAACTGGCTATAGAAGGTGTAAACTTCCGAAAGAATCTCTGGCTTTGACGTGGTGACTTCTCCATTTGTTATGGTCAACTTCGACAGGTGGCTTCTTCCAAGCTGTTGTACGAAGACTTTGGGCCCCTGGTTCTGCTCAATTGCTCTCTGTATTGAGAGTGCATTGAAGCTTCGGAGGTCACGTCTTAACAGCTTGGAGATGGACTTATTCAGAGCCCGTTGTTCTGCCGAAGTGACTGATGGATCGTTCCGCCTCTTGTCCATTAGGCCCAGAGTCTCTTTCGAAAGTTTAGACCGCTTGCCCGTACGTCGCAACCCACAGAATTTTGCACCCTCGTCCCGAAGGATTTTCACCACTTGGTCGAGTTCTTCGGTCAGTGTGGTATGGCGGCCTTCCTTATCCCGGAGATTCTTAGCACCCCCTGCCTGTCTGCCTGTCGCTAACAAAACCAGAATAGCAGGGCTGCCGGGAACTGGGGGCCGAGGCAATATTGTCTTCTTCATTAGGAGGATTATACCATAACCCACCACGCTGGACCAGTGCGGGTTGGTGGGTGGTTCGCCAGGGCCTCTTTCGTTGATTAGCAATCGCTTTATTGGTTATTGGTTCAGCTAACTATTGGTCAAAAAATACAATTCAGCGATATTTAACAATTTGTTAAGGTTTTTTGACGAATTGGTTAACCACTAGTCAGAAAACAGGGCCTTTTAGTCAAACGCATCTAATACAACTTAAGTAGATAACATAGATAGGCTTTCCCTGCATCGTGTGTTTTGGTTGCACCCAACTCTTCTAACTTAAGTTATCACACGACGCGTAACCACATTTGTATGAAGTTCTGGTTATGCGAAACTCGTTTATCTCAATTTAAAAATTAAGTTTTATAGATATAAAAAAAAATATATGTCAATATGTTCTAGAAGCATTTACACACCTAATCTGTCAGTTTCAATTATATAGCATGTTTCCTTAATACGCTACAAGTAAATGTTTGTTTAAAACTTCAAAGCCATTTTTCTCAAAACTATGTTTTTTGAGATAGCAGAGTTGTGCGTAACACGGCAGACCTGCCAAGTCCAATAACAATAACAAGTCTGATAGCAACTATGAACAAGGTCAGGAGATCCATGTCAAGCTACCACGAATCCAGCTGCCAACCTTCTCCGGTATTTACGATGAGTGGCCCACATATCAAGATCTATTTTTGTCACTCATAGATAACAACGAAACATTAACAAAGGTACAAAAATTACATTATTTAAAAAGTAGTTTATCTGGTGAAGCCCTATCACTCTTGAAGCATGTACAAGTTACTGAGACTAATTACGACGAGGCTTGGAGTATGCTTCAGGCGCGTTTCGGCAACAAAAGAATTATTGTCAATTCTATATTGAAGAGGTTATTTACCCAACGAAAAATAACCATGCAATCTGCAAGTAACATCAAATCTCTTTTGGATACAACGACAGAGTGTTTGAATGCCCTTAAAAGCCTAAAGCTGAGTACAGACTCTTGGGATCCGCTTATTATATTTCTAGTAGTTCAGAAATTGGACCCAGACACGCATCGTGAGTGGGAAGCAGTTGCATTCTGTGATGACGCCGAGCTATTACCTACATGGGATAAACTCAATAAGTTTTTACAATCGAAGTTTCGTTCGCTGGAATTTTTAATGCCACCATCGAGAGATAAACCAATGCCTAGAGGAAGAGAATATGCAGTTCATTTATCGACTACAACGACTACGCCGCACGAGAAGGAAAGAAGCTGTGTTAAATGCAATAACAATCATACATTGTGTCACTGTGAAGAGTTTATCAAACTAAGCCCAGATGAGAGGTGTCAGTACATCAAACAACGTAATTTATGTTTTAATTGCCTGGCCCCGGGACACTCAGCTCGACTGTGTCGCCTGAAGATGTCTTGCCGTATATGTCACAAACGTCATCACACGCTCACGCATCAATCAAGACCTATGACGTCATCAAACCAGCCAGTCAATAACATTCAAGTAAATCACACGGAGATTGAAGATCATCAAGACACATCTAAGCAATCCAACGTTACCATTTCATCACACGTCGCTGCTAATTTGTCCACCGCATTACTGGCTACAGCACTCGTACCAGTAAGACACCATGAATCGGGGCAAGTTACAGTACTTCGTGCTTTGATCGACCACGGTTCACAAGCATCGTTCATGAGTGAAAGAGCGGCTCAAATTCTACGAGTAAAGAGATCACCTGTTAACGGTTCAATTACTGGAGTCGGCTCAACGAAAACAAAGGTCAAGCACGCCACAGAAATCGAAATATTGTCAAGACACGACGAAAGCTTCAATCTGAAATTAAAGATATATATAATGCCTACGCGACTCACTACGCAATTACCATCACGAACCTTTTCCACCAACACCTGGCCACATCTGCAGGGACTTACTCTGGCAGACTCTGGTTTTAACCAACGAGGAAGAATAGACTTATTACTTGGTGTTGACGCCTGTGCCCAAATCATGAAAGGAAATGTTATCAAAGGTCCCCCAGGAACTCCATGTGCACAAGATACGACCCTCGGGTGGATTTTATTTGGGAACGTGGAAAATGAAGAACGTAAAGACGAAATTACCGTTATGCATATTAACCTAGATCTAAATGACTTACTAAAACGAATGTGGGAACAAGATCCATACGAAAAACAAACACCTACAGCTGAAGAACGAAAATGTGAAGAAATCTATAAAACTACGACAACGAGGAATGCTGAAGGACGATATATTGTAACGTTACCCAAAACAACAGATACGCTATTATCAACTCAAGGAGAAACGAGAGAAATCGCTGTGAAGAGACTTAAACAACTAGAACAAAGATTCAGAAGAGACCCTAAACTCAGAAATGATTATGCATCAGTTATGAAAGATTACGAGGCAAATTTTATGGAAAAAATACCTACACACGAAGTTACGAAACCATCTGTCTATCTGCCACACCACGCTGTTGTTAAAGAAAAAAAGGAAACGAGTAAAGTCAGAACAGTATTTAACGCGTCACAGAAAGGAAGGAATAATGTATCGTTAAATGATGAGATGATGGTAGGTGCACAATTACAAGATGACATGAGAAGTCTTATTATGAGATGGCGCATGAAGAAGGTCTGTTTTGTAGCAGATATCCAAAAAATGTATCTACAGATTCTAGTTTCCGAAAAAGACAGAGACTTACAAAGAATATTATGGCGAAATGACGATCAGGAACCTATGAAAGACTACCGTCTAACCAGAGTCACATTTGGGACTGCTTGTGCTCCTTTCTTAGCAGTAAGGACTCTGCATCAAGTAGCCGAAGACGAAGGACAGAACTATCCAGAAGCTACAGAAATAATCAAAAGAGATTTCTATATGGATGATATGATGTCTGGGAAGGACAATGTAGATGATGCAATCAGAGTAGCCAAGGAAATAGATTCTATATTAGAGAAAGGTGGATTTAAATTAAAAAAATGGTGTTCCAATGATGTTCAATTTCTAAGGGAGTTTGAAAAATCGGAAAGAAGCGCTAATGTGAAATTAGATATAACTTTAGATGGGATAACACGAGCATTAGGATTGCATTGGAATATGGGCAAGGATTTATTTCATTATAGCCTGAACTTACCCAATGAATCAACAATTACAAAGAGATCAATCCTGGCAGACCTACAAAGATTATTTGACCCGCTAGGATGGTTAGCACCTAGCGTGTTACCTGCAAAACTTCTCATTCAACAATTATGGCTACAAGGTGTAACATGGGATGAAGAAGTAGACGAAACAACCTGCACTGAGTGGACTAAACTGAAAGATACATTTGAAACTTACTTACCTGAGATTGAAGTGGAGAGATGGCTGCATACTAAAGAAACAGCAATAGAAAGCATCACCATCCATGGGTTTTGTGACGCGTCGACGAGAGCTTACGGTGCTGTTGCTTATGTGAGAGTAACAACAGATGAGGGTGAAGTGAGAACATCAATAATTGCTGCTAAAACAAGAGTAGCTCCAACCAAACCCCAATCACTCCCTCGCTTGGAGCTCAGTGGAGCTGTACTACTTGCAGGACTCTTAAAGCAAGTACGTGAAGCAATGAACATACCCACCTGTCAAATATATGCCTGGACTGACTCCACCATTGTACTATCCTGGTTGTTTGGTGACCCTTTAAGATGGAATACCTACGTGAGAAATCGTGTGGTTGAAATACTTGATGCTGTTGGGAATCACAATTGGTACCACGTCAAATCCTCAGATAACCCCGCAGATTCAGCATCACGTGGAAAACCGCTGTTAGATCTCAAAGATGATGAATTGTGGTGGAAAGGCCCGAGTTGGCTAAGAAAGGTTGAAATCCCATTCAACAGACCGCAGACGATGATGACAGACCTGGAAAAGAAAGAATCATTATTAGTTAATGTACATGTTAAAGATGAAAATAATTTATCTAAAAGAATTGGCAATTGTGACACATTGCAAGAATTACTAAAGGTTATAGCATACTGCAAAAGATTCCTGAAAGAAAGAGATATAGAAAAGAGAACCTTACCTGTAAACACGACGGAAATGGAAGATGCGTTGAAGACTTGTATTAAATTGGTACAGGATGAGAGCTTCCATGATGAGATACAGTACCTGAAAATAAAAAATCAAGTTCAGAAAAGGAGCAAATTAATTAGACTAAGACCTTACCTGGACAGCGACGGTATCCTAAGGGTGGGCGGCAGACTTCATCACTCGGACCTAGAAGAAAGTAGCAAACATCCAATCATACTTGATCATGATAATCACCTTACCACGCTTCTTATAGGTGACGCACACAGGAAGACGCTACATGGCGGTATTCAACTGATGCTCGGTTATCTACGTACGAGATTCTGGATCCTGAAAGCAAAACAAGTAATTAAATCAAAAATAAGAAGATGTCTCATATGTGCAAAGCTTAACGCTAAAGCTAAATCACAACAAATGGGTGACTTACCTCGAGCACGAGTCATACCTACAAAGCCTTTCTTGAACACAGGAGTAGATTTCGCAGGTCCATATCAAATCTTGATGTCCAAAGGCAGAGGGATCAGAACCAGCAAGGGTTATATCGCTCTGTTCGTTTGTATGGCGACAAAGGCACTCCACCTAGAACTGGTAGGAGACCTCACATCCGATTCCTTCATCGGCGCGTTTCGTAGATTTGTTGCCAGACGCGGAAGATGCGCTCACATCTGGAGTGACCAAGGGAGAAACTTTATAGGAGCCAATAAAATCTTGGCTGAAGAGTGGGCAGAAGCTAGGCAGTTACTCGAAGGCCCAGTAGCTGAGATGATGATGATGGATGGAACTGAATGGCATTTTATTCCGGCCTACAGCCCTCATATGGGAGGCTTATGGGAAGCTGGAGTAAAGTCTATGAAATACCATTTGAAGAGGATATTAACACATCATGTAACCTACGAAGAGATGAGTACCATATTATGTCAAGTTGAGGCTTGCCTTAATTCAAGACCTTTGAACATATTAGACGATCAAGACACTGACAATCTACAACCACTTACTCCGGGACATTTCCTTATAGGCGAGACACCTATCACGGTGCCTACACGAGATCTTTCTAACACTCAAATAAGTCATTTGTCACGATGGCAACACCAGCAAAGAATTCTATCAGACTTTTGGCGTAGATGGCAATTAGAGTACCTGTCGAGATTACAAGAACGAACAAAATGGCAAACACAGGTCAAAGAGTTTGACATAGGACACATCGTTTTAGTGAAGGCCGACAACATGCCGCCCGGCAAGTGGATGATGGGGCGCATAGTTGGCAAACACCCTGGTGCCGACGGTGTGACGCGAGTGTACAGTGTTAAAAGTGGTGACAGTGTTGTGCAAAGGCCTTTTAATAAGTTGTGTTATTTACCAATAGATAGTGAAAATTGAATGTGTTTATGGATTGTCTATCATTAAGTAGTACGTAAGTCTTTAAAGTACCTATATATTTTCAGTTAACTACCTTTCAATGTTTTGAGCGATTCGATATTCATTGATAACTACTTAATCAACTACCTGCTGAATTCTAATTAAAATAAATTATTTAAATCCCTTTTCATTCATAACGTTCAAATGTAAAACAAGCTCTTTTAATTATTGTACGTACTTACCCTTATAATATGTTTAAATAATAACGTAAAAAGTGTTTATTTATACCTATATACCTAACCTTTAGAATGTAATAGAACTTAATTACGTTTCATAGATTTGTGTTGCATGTTATTTAAGTAATGTCATACCTACCTACCGATTGTTAAGATGTTATGTCTTCTAATTTCTATTATATATTTTGCGCGTTAAAATAGGCTCATGTAGACCCTATGGTGGGCGGTATGTTGGTTATAATCTTACTATGAGACGTAGTCCCTTTGAAATACGACGTTTTAATTTAGTCGCAAATAAACATCTCCAAAGCACGCACGCGTTTCTCTTCATAACGACCTCTCAAGCAAAACTGAACCTTAACGTCATACAAAATAATTTTGAAAATCGAGCGGCGCCCCCCCCCAGCTACGATCTGTCAAATAACGGTCGAAATTGAATTTTCAATCCAAGATGGCGGCGCCGCCATTTTGTTTTTTCAACTTTTTTCCCCCTCCACTCGCACAACTCCGACGGGCAATTCTCAGACACTTTTCTAAACATGACCATTCGATAGAAAAAAAAAAAGTGAATATCGCAAAAAACGGCCGCCATTTTGTTTTTTTTTTCACCAACCACAAAAACCTGCTTTGATTAAACCGATAATGTTGACAGATTAAAAAAACCCAGAAAAAAAACCCGGCAACCCCCCCAAAAATAGCCCTGATCAGTCAGTGAGTGAGTCAGTGGTAATCTAACTTTATATAATATAGATAGACTAGCTTTTTGCCGCCCCGCGCTTTGCGCGGGCGCGCCTTCAAGCTAGGTCTGCGACGCTCGGCCGCTCCGGGCTGCGCCCTGCGCGGCGACGCTACGGGCTTCGCCCTCCGCGGAGCTCGGCCTTCGGCCTCGCGGGACGCAGCTCGGCCTGCGGCCTCGCGAGATTACATAAGGCGGTTTTCTGTCTGTGACGGGCGTTGCCCTTGTTCTTTTTATGCCAACGGAAGGATAAATCAAATGTGTGTCCTTGGGCAGGTTGCGCCCCGAGTGGTGTTCTGCTTTGTTTTGTTGAAAAGACTTAAGATGAATGGCCGCTCTGGGCTTCGCCCAACGCGGCGCTCCGCTTGGCTTTTTTGTTAAAAATAGTTGTGATGAAATGGCCGCTCCGGGCTGCGCCCTACGCGGCGCTCCGCTTGGTCCTACCACTCGATGTAACGATGAAATGGCCGCTCCGGGCTACGCCCTACGCGGCGCTCCGCTTGGATCTGTCGCTCGATGTAACGATGAAATGGCCGCTCCGGGCTACGCCCTACGCGGCGCTCCGCTTGGATCTGTCGCTCTATGTAACCATGAAATGGCCGCTCCGGGCTGCGCCCTACGCGGCGCTCCGCTTTGTCCTACCACTCGATGTAACGATGAAACGGCCGCTCCGGGCTACGCCCTACGCGGCGCTCCGCTTGGATCTGTCGCTCTATGAAGCGATGAAATGGCCGCTCCGGGCTGCACCCTACGCAGCGCTTCGCCATTGCTCCGTGTTATTAACATAGAACACAATGATAAATTCCATACATGGTATTAGAAGGCCGCTCCGGGCTGCGCCCGACGCGGCGCTCTGCTATGTTTTCGCAATGTACTGAACGATTGAAATGGCCGCTCCGGGCTTCGCCCTACGCGGCGCTCCGCTTGGGTCTGTCGCTCTATGTAACGATGAAATGGCCGCTCCGGGCTGCGCCCTACGCGGCGCTCCACTTGGTCCTACCGCTTGATGTAACGATAAAATGGCCGCTCCGGGCTTCGCCCTACGCGGCGCTCCGCTTGGTCCTGCCGATAGATGGAACGATGAAATGGCCGCTCCGGGCTTCGCCCTACGCGGCGCTCCGCTTGGATCTGTCGCTCTATGTAACGATGAAATGGCTACAGTACCATTCGACTGTCAACAGATGGCGCTAATTTGACTGTTCCATACAAGATGCAAATTCCCCTTCAATCCTACTGTAGGATTGAAGGGGAATTTTTATCTTGTATGGAACAATGTCTTAGACTAAGACACATTAGGTCCAATTTATTGGTGACGATTATTCTGCAAGCGAATATCAACTATGGATGGATGGAATTGTATGGATTTCACAGAAAAATATGCCAAGGACAGAGAACAGTGTGATAAATAAAAGAAAATGCTATAAACATTTTTCAATTTCAGTCTAGTTTTCTAGATACAAGAACTGCATAAGTAACTTTGTAAACCCATACATTTACCCCCAGATACAAAGTTACATTTGCAGTTAAGGTACCGAAAAGAAAAAAATAAGAATATGTACATTTATAAAAGAAACCTTACTACAAATGTGATAAATAAAAGAAAATGCTATAAACATTTTTCAATTTCAGTCTAGTTTTCTAGATACGTTAACTGCATAAGTAACTTTGTAAACCCATACATATGCCTCCAGATACAAAGTTACATTTGCAGTTAAGGTACCGAAAAGAAAAAAAAATAAGAATATTTACATATATAAAAGAAAGGGGATCCTTCTCCCTCTCTTTCTGTTTTATTTTCATTGTCAGGCTCTTTAATTGCAATATGAATGAATTATCTACTTTTATAATAAATAGATTATCATTTTTAAAACTCCTCCGCGAATCGGTAATTTCACTAACAAATTATGAAAACTTGACTGTCTAACCAGTAATCCGAACACAGGAGAAATCTTCATAAAATATTAGTAATGATCAGTTCACTTCGATACCTTCATCAAAAATCCACAGAACTATTCAGCTCCTACTGCGAATTGTTTGTTGCTTAGCGGAACAAATGTTCACATTTAAAATAGTCAATATGATGCGTCAATAACTTTAACGGCAGTGGCGCCATCAAATAATTTCATGACTTTTTTTTAATGCATGATAATTTGTCAATAAAGTTGTGATATATATAATTGGGGAAAATGATTATGGAATTCCAAAACATTATAATAACCAATAGAGCTATTATACTGTATCACGTAAGCAGCAGTGGCGCCATCAATTATGAAGTAAATTTTTTTTTATGCATTCAAGAAAAAATTAAAATCCGTTTTCATGACTCTCTTGACACATACTGGCCACAACAGTTTTGAAAAATGGCCAAACGTAAAAATAAATAGAATAATGAAAAAAAACATACCAACCATAAACTAATTAGAGATGTTCATTCTGGGCATTAGAATTGATATTCAGAATCGCAATGGATCTTAATACACTGTATTGATCCATTATAATAATGATTCAATCGATTTGATTTTTTTTTTTATCAATCTAGTATCGTTTCAGGAGGCCGCAGCCGTGGCAAGATTTCCACCAGTAGCATTACCATGAGTTTGAAATACTATCCTCGCTATCGAAAACTATCGCTTCGTCTCTTTCATTGCGATGTCAACTCATGGTAGCGCTATACAGGTGGACCGACTGTGTGAAGAACTTTGGGGAAGGTTCAGTAGTGGACGTCTATTGGCTGAAATGATGATGATGATGAACAATATTTCTGTGTGGTCATAAAAAAAAAGCGTCGGGGTGGCCGCAAGGGCCACCCCTCCTAAACCTAACCTAACCACTGTTTCTGGTAATTTATCGGGCATGCATTATAACAAGTATTTATGAAATAAAGGGTTATTATGATTGCGACGGGCAATGCAAACGAAGGGCTATAATATGGATGGAAAGATGGCGTTTGTGGTAATATAGCAAAGATTATTTTTTAATGATTAAGTGATTCAATGCGGTCAGATCAAGTCTTTATATTTGTTATTTATTGTGTAAATTTAACTAATTAAATTTTATCTGTAAAACTAATCTAAATAAACATAATTATTTTGATAGACCAGACTTATTAATTTTAAGTTCTTTTATCACTAATTTGTGAATAGATGGCGTATTGTGTTGTAATAATTTAGTTGAACTGTAGTCATACAGATGGCGATAATACGTATTTTTAACAATGATCAAAGTTTGTTTGGTAAAAATCGTGGTTATTTCTACGTTAGTATATCGATGAGTAGGTAAAAACCAATTTTAGTAGTCTTCTTTATCAGCTATGTAAGCCACCAGCTATTTATTACCATTTATTGTGTCTAAAAGCATAATACATAGGCAGGAGAAAAATAAAAAAAATACAAGTTTCGTGCATGAGACAAATGAAAGGAACTTTGACACTATGAAAAGTTTAACCTAGGCAACGCTGGTTTTCAGGCACCTACCCTGCCCTTTATTTGGTACTTAACCCGTCGAGCGATCTGCTAATAATCGGCACTGATCCCGATAGTGTCGAGGTAATTTACAAAACCTAGCTATTTTAACGACTACTAAGTTTAAAAATGGTATTTAACGTATTGTTCTATAATTATATGCCATGTATGATATATTTTTGGAAAGAAGAAGATCTGGCTATACGATAAAAATATAATCATGACATGTATTTTTTATAAAATTATCAAAAAAATATTTTCTATTGTTTTAATTGTAATTGCTTACATACTAACACTTACATGATAATGCTGAGCTATCAAATGATCACATTCACGTTTTTATATCACTATAACGATTCTCAAATACATTCACTTATATTTGCACACATTAACACGACATATTTCACTATGAATAATAACAAATTTCCATTATTTAAAAACAAAACAAATAACGCCATTTGCATTGCAAACAATATTTCGTACTGACAGCCGACGTCAACGGACACCGTCACGTGACCTATGTGGGTGGCGTTGTACAGTCGGGTATAAAATATCGCTGCGTGGCATTTTAGACTTGCTAGTCTAAAATGCCACGCAGCTGTTAATAAAATGTATATTGTGACCAGATAGTTAGTATGACGTTATTATTATAAAAAGTTATTGTTATAAAAGATAGTATAGTTTGTTTCACTCTATTCATTCGACAAAAGACATTATTCTAAAGTAATTTATAACTGGATGTAATTTTTAGCAGCAATATTTGTTGCGAGGGAATGAATCAAATATATTTAGTCCATCTTGGAAATATATCTCTAGGTAGTTAGTTATAATTTAAAGAAATCGCTATTTGGTAACTACCGCGTACTTTTATGCAATGACCTACTAATTCTCACTAAAACCAATACTGGGAGTTGAAATAAAAATTCCATACATATACGACATACACGTTCCGCCTTTTCCCAGTGAGGGTTAGGCGAAGATAGAAAAATTTAATTCTTCCATCCACATTTTTCCTACTATAAAGAAATCGCACGTGACAGGGGTCACCCCCTGTAAACTAAGTAAGTTGTTAAAATTGGGTTCAAATTTGCAGGTCCACTTGTATGCGGGTACAAGTCCTCGCACTACGTTTTAAAAATTAGCGTGACCAGGAATCAAACCCAGTCCTTTGTGTACTCTGCCAGGGTTTAATGAAAATAGGATTAGGAAGATGTTATGCAAATACAAAAACAGTTATGAACAAGTAATTATTATTTTTTGTCAATATAATTGCACTTCAAAATTAAATAAAACGGTACTCAATATATGAAAATGGGTATTTATTAACAGTAGATAGGTAGTTCATACAAACAAGCATACAAATTTTATTTTGTTATAAGTAGTATAAAATTGGGAAAGCTGGCTCACGGTTCCCTGGGAAAGGATCTGGGGTCTGAGTCTGGAGTTCACAGGTACTCCAGTACCCCGGCACACCAGATCCAGGAAGAGCGAAAAGGGCACACCAGAGCGCCTCTTTCGAGGCGCTGCTCTCGTGCGTTCGCTCTTCCAGGATCTGGTTTGCCGGGGTACTGGAGTACCTGTGAACTCCAGACTCAGACCCCAGATCCTTCCCCAGGGAACCGCGCGCCAGCTTTCCCAATTTTATAATTCTACACTGTTTAATAGTATTAGGTCATGAAAACTTTAGATTGGCTAATTAATTCATTACGTTAATTTAGAATATATCGAAAAGATAATCTGAAATATATGAGTCTTCAAGGGTCTGGTTTGCCGGGGCACTTTAGTACCTGGGAACTCCAGATTCAGACTATGTAGTATTTAATAATACAATAGACTTAACAAGTATCAGAATTACTGATTATTAGGTTAATATCATTAACTTTTCTAACTAGCAGTTCGGGACTTTAAATGAAACTTCACATTACACATTTATATTTTATTGTATTACTTATTCACTACACATGGAATCTTGTATATTTTTTATAATCCTTCGTATGTCACAATACACGTTATCAAAAATACTTTCTGCAACATATTGAACACTTATTTCCGGATCACAAGATTTTTGGTCGTTGACCACTGATTTTCCATCGATGACTTCTATTTTTATTATTTTTGAAGCTCTCTTTGAAACCTTTTTGATGCTCGTGTAATAAACGACTCTTTTACTTTTCTTCTTATTTCGGAAAGGACCTGCTTCATCCCGACCCTGACTATCGCTGCTTAGTTCCAATGGAATATTGGGTATGAATGGGAAGAGTTCATCAGCCTCCTGAAACTAATAAAAAATGGATTACAATCAAGAATACAGGTTTATTATTGCGTTGGTAACTTAATGAGTGGAGTCAAATATTAGTAGTACTTACCGACATTATTCGTTTTCAACTTCCTGGACAACCACTCACAATAAAAAAATAAGTAAAATGCCATTTTTGATGAAATCTACTCGTCAAGAAACTTCGCCTAAATTTTTTTATAAGAAAGGAAGTACAAATAATTTAAACCTTTATTTACTTACTATTAAGGTGGAAAGTTAATTGTTTTTATTCTCAAACAGGCTTCTTGATTTCACACATACATAGCAGCAAGCCATAATCGATTCATTGCTATCAGATGCGGAATATATTTGGTAGTAATGCTGAGCCAGCGACGGCAGCTTTGTGTACATACATGAACTAGAACACAGGTAAAGGAAGAGTTTATAAATATACCTTAATGGTGCAAATTTTTTTAGTGTGTTCGATCAAGGTACCTACCTACACAACTGCATCAATTTTGATTTAAAGTGTCAATAAGTGTAAAAAAATACTAATAATGTAAGTACACACCTTTCTCAATGTATACCTATTATTGATATGGGGTATTGTAGAGTCAGAGTATTCCAGTGAAATAAAACTTGTATGAATACTTCAGTTCCCAGGGTCTATGGTGGTTAGTTAATTATGCATGAATCATTAGTTAATATTCCAATGAATTAATATACTTTTGGATGGATACGTCTTAACTCAGAGCCCACACTACTCAGTTTATTACAAAGCTGAATCATTAATAACCGTGAATGTTATTATTAATATCTGATATGTTACATTTTAGGTCTTCCACCAATATATTATCTGATGAGGAATATGATTCCTCTTCATCATCGAGCTCGAGCAGTTCGTCGAGCTCGTCAAGTGCCCCGTCGCCGGGTCGGGCCTCTCCGATGCCTGCGCCGTCGGCGCCGCTGGTGCGCGAACAATGCGAACGCCCGGTGTCTCCTAAGCCCGGTCCATCTCAAAACCCTGCTATTCCCCTGCATCAAGTAAAATCTAAAAGAAGCAAGAGGAAATCTGATATGCCCGCTAAAGAAGACGCTAAAAGGTATCTATATACCTATATTTCTTTTTTATTTTCTTAGTACTATCTATGCTAATTTAGAGTATTAATGTCATCATTTCAATAGTAGTGTTATTATTACTCGTACTAGCTTATAGCTGGTACGAGTATTATAGAACACCTCAGGTACTAAGACCAAGTAACTAGTCCTTTCTATTATTATTATTTTTAAGGTGAAAAATATTTTCTCTCGCAGTACTGCGGTATTTAAACTGGACTCACGGGCCTTATTATTATTATTGTTATTGTTGTATTAGTTAATCCAATTAATTGATGATCTTTTTTTTTTTCTATGATTTCAGAGTCAAAACTGGGGAGTCAAGAGCAAAATCTCAAAAGAAACCAGAAAAAAAAGTTAAAAAAAGGTAAGTTGTGAACTAATTGAATGCACATTTGAATTTACTAAGTGTTGTTGTTGTAAAATAATTTCGTACTGTGTGATGTTGATTATAATATTTTAAACTGATAATTGTTTGATAGTAATTTATTTTTGTCTTGTTACAGTACTAAACCCGAATCAGCGAAACCGATAAAGGAGAAGAAAATTAAACGTACAACGGCACGTGATTTACTGGGTAGTGATAGTGATGAGCCACAAGACTCTAGCTACGGTAATGAGGAGTTAAGCTCTTACATTTATCGTAGAGTGGCTAATGGGTACACGAAACAATATAAGAATAACCAAAGGGGTTCCCATTATATAGATCTCAAAATATATAAATGTAATGAGTTGGAAAACGTTAAACCAAAGCAGAGATGGCGCAAATCTATTCTGACTTTAAAAACTAAAACGGATGATAATACACGAGGTTGGCAGCATTTGGTAGACTTTTTAAAAGAAATTAAGCATGAGTTTAAAGATGTTCCCGTTAATTTTGTGGGCACAAACCATGCCTGATTTGGTTTAACGATTATTAAAAATAGGTATTTCATACTATTATTACTACTCTTTTATGATTAATAAACTTATGTTTACCTATTCTGAATAAATATAGTACCTTCCCATTATATTGTATCGTATATAAACAATATGTAGCCACTTAAAAATGCCTAATGTTATTTTATACTTATACTGAAATAAAATATACAATCTTATGGATATTAAAATAAACGTTTTCTTCTCTTTTCAGAGCGGAACCCTAATCTCAGTTTCCACTGTGATAAATGCAATATACATCTAAATAAGAATAATTATAAGTACCACTTGAGAACTAATTTGCATAAGAAAAACAGTATCTTAAAAACAGAGCTAGAGAATGTAGATATAATTGCAACTGCCTTTAAAGATAGAATTATAACATACAAAATTAATCGGCCCCAAAATAGAGAATATTTGACCCCGGAAGATTTTTTATCTGATATTACTCAAATTATTATTCAGTTAATACAAAAATCACTAAAAGCACATGATTCGATAAAAATAAATTTTGAATTTTTTGCTAGCTTCGTTCTGCCTCAGTCAGAATGGCAAGAGATTAAGTCATTTAATACTAAGTTTGAGATAGTGTTTCGTAACACCGATCTTAATGAAATGTTATTGAGAGTTTGTAATGTAATAAAAGACAAAGTAATTGAATTTGAACATTGTATGTCTGGGTGGTCATTTAGGCTCCCCTCTCATCTTGAGATTAATGTTAATAAGTATTCTCCCTTAAGGGGAGGTACATACATAGAGTTACCAGACGTTATAAGAAACACTAAAAGTTGTCTGAATATTAAGAATAATGATCAATACTGCTTTGTTTGGAGTGTGGTGGCGGCTCTGTTTCCTTGTAAAAAAAATTCTAACAGACCCAGTTCTTATCCATATTATGCGTCTGTACTGAATACACGAGGTATGGAGTTCCCACCATCATCTAAAGATATACAAACTTTTGAAAAACATAATCCAACGATCAGCATCAATGTGTATGGTGTTGATAACAAAAACAACATAACCGGTCCTCTGTATATGACAAGTGAGCGAAGAATTAATCATATAAATTTATTATACATTGAAAAAGAAAAACGAGGTCATTATTGTTTAATAAAAGATCTTGAAAGACTTCTTCATAGACAGGTGACACGACATCATGGTAAATCTTATTTCTGTGAAAACTGTCTGCAGTTTTTTGTGTCTAAACTAAAATATGAATCGCATAACTGTTCTAAAGTTTTAACAGTGCTACCACCACCGAACACCAAACTTTGTTTTAAAAATTTTAGTAGACAGCAGAAACATAAGTTCGTTATTTACGCAGACTTCGAAAGTTTATTATTTAATTGCTCTGAAAATAGTTCCCAGAATATAAAAAACTATAAGATTCATAAACCTTCATGTTTCGCCTATTATATTTGTTGTTCTTATGATCCTACCTTAAATAAGTTTGTCACATACAGAGGTTCAGATTGTGTTAGTGTTTTTGTACAAAGCTTAATAAAAGATTCGCTAATGATAGATGAAATACTAAACAGTAATAAAACCATGGAACCACTAAGTAAACAACAAGAGACTGAATATCGAAATGCGAGTACTTGCCATATTTGTCGCAGACCACTGTCTAGTGACGATAAAGTGCACGATCACGATCATGTTACTTCACAATATAGAGGAGCTGCTCATTCCAAGTGTAATTTGTTGTTAAGAACTGAGTCATTTATCCCTGTTATATTTCATAATCTTACAAACTACGATTCCCACTTATTCATAAAAGAGTTATCCAAATATCCAGGCGATTTAAAAATAATACCCAAAACCAAGGAAAAATATTTAACTATTACAAAATATTACAACATAAATGGTTCAAAGTCTATGCAAATAAAATTCTTAGATTCCTTTCAGTTTCTCGGATCTAGTTTAGATATATTAAGTAAAAGTCTTGACAAAGAAAACTTCCATAATTTGTCTAAAGAGTTTAGTAATCAAGAACAGTTTGATCTAGTTCGAGAGAAAGGGGTCTATCCTTATGATTTTATGGATTCTTGGTCCAAATATAATGACAACTGTATTCCCCCTCAAAATAAATTTTATAACAGTCTTACGGGTGAGCACATTACTGATAAAGAATATTTGAGAGCACAAACAATATGGGACGCCTTTGATATTCATTCTCTTGGAGAATACACAGATTTATATCTCAAAGTCGACGTTTTATTATTATGTGACATTTTTGAAAAATTTAGAATGAGTAGTTTGCATTATTACAAGTTGGATCCCGTTTTTTATGTTACATCCCCAGGTCTCAGTTGGGATGCAATGCTTTTGCATACAGGTGTGGAGTTGGACTTAATAAGTGATATTGAAATTTACCAATTATTGGAAAAAGGTATTCGAGGTGGATTAGCCCAGTGCTCACATAGATATGCGAAAGCTAATAATAAATATCTTCCTAATTATGACAAATCCAAACCATCTAATTATCTTATTTATCTTGATTGTAATAACTTGTATGGTTATGCAATGTTACAAAAATTACCAATATCAGACTTCAAGTTTATGAGTGAGGATGAATTGAAAAAATTCAATATTCTCGATGTATCAGAAGATTCCGAGACCGGTTATATATTAGAAGTAGATCTAATTTACCCTGATTATTTGCATGAAAAACATAGTGATCTTCCATTTGCTCCTGAAAAATTTGTCCCACCTGGAGGAAAAACAAAGAAGTTAATCGCAAGTTTATATAATAAATTTCAATATGTAATTCATTACGTTCACCTAAAACAATGTATAAATAATGGTTTAATATTAAGTAAAATACATAGGATTGTTCAATTTCGTCAAGATAATTTTTTAGCAAAATACATTCAATTAAATACTCGATTACGTCAAGCCTCTAAATCTGCTTTTGAAAAAGATTTCTTTAAATTACTAAATAACGCAATTTTCGGAAAAACAATAGAAAACAGAAGAAAGCAAGTCGATGTGAAATTGATAACGTCCTGGAGAGATATTAATAATAGCACTAATAAGAAACTTGGAGCTGAACAATTAATCGCAAGACCGAATTTACATAGTATTAGTATATTTTCTAAAAACTTTGTTGCTATACAACTCAAAAAGGATAAAGTTATGTTGGATAGACCAATATATATAGGTTTTACAGTTCTCGAATATGCCAAGCAACATCTTTATGATTTTCATTATAATTACATAAAAAGTAAATATGGGAGTAAAGCTAAATTATGCTATACCGATACTGATAGTCTTTTGTATTCCATAAATACATTAGATTTTTATGAAGATATTAAATCTAATATATTAGAATTTGACACCAGTAATTTTGAAGATGATAATATATATAACATACCAAAGGTTAACGCTAAAGTTCCTGGCTTATTCAAGGATGAAATGGGAGGTGATGTAATAAAAGAATTCATAGGATTAAGAGCAAAATTATATTGTATTCAAAGTATGAAGTGTCAAATAAAAAAAGCTAAAGGTGTTTCTAAGCATATTACAAAATATATTAAACCAAGTCAATATCTACATACTTTAAAAGATAATTTGAATATAAGACTCAGAATGAATTTAATTAGATCCATGAAGCATGTCATATATTCTCAAAATATAGAAAAATTAGTTTTAAACAGAGAAGATGATAAGAGACAAATTATGTCAAATCAAGTCAGTACATTACCGTGGGGGCATTGTAATTCATTACTGTAAAAACAAAACTTCTATATTTTTCAGTACACAGGCACTGAAAAATATAGAAGTTTAGAATGAGTGTGTGTGTTTGTGTGCTTATTTGTGTATGTGTATGTGTGTGTTTATCAACGGTGTACTTATACTGGTTTATAATAATGATTAATACTATAGAAACGTGTACTGTAAAGTAGTACTATTAAGTATATATTGGTGACTGGCGCTGTTTCGTTTGTGTACTTATGGAATGTAAACGTATGTAAATTAATATAATAATAATAATATGTTGCAAAATCCATTCTTGGCTGTTTTATTTCCTCTCAGTCTATGTAGGAGGTATAAATACCCCATGTATGTGAAACAGACCCTCAGATATCATCATGAAACTCATTAAGCATCCGTTAGCTTTAGAAATTTCTAACATACCCACTGATTCAGAGTCTAAGACGTTTATAAAACATAGCGCACTTCTACCAAATACTATTCGATGTGTTATGTGTGGGCCGTCTAACTGTGGGAAAACTAACGTGATGGTTAGTCTATTACTACATAAAAATGGACTTAAATTTAAAAACATATACCTTTTTTCTAAGACAACATTTCAACCAAAATATCGCTTATTGAGTCATATTCTCAAAAATATTCCAGAAGTGAACTTTTTTATATATAATAATAATAACGAAGTCTTGCATCCTGAAAAAGCTTTGACTAATTCTGTAATTATATTTGATGATGTGATTTGTGAAAACCAGTCTAACATACGCGACTATTATTGTATGGGGCGTCATAAACAAATAGACTGCTTTTACTTGTCTCAAACTTATTCCAAAGTCCCAAAACAACTCATACGAGATAATGTTAACCTCTTAGTAGTATTTAAACAGGATGACAAAAATTTAAAACACATTTACGTTGAACATGTAAACAATGATATGACCTGGGAGCAGTTCAAAAGATTATGTTCGCTTATTTGGAAACAGCAACATCAATTTCTAGTGATTAATAAAGATTGTGCAATGAATAATGGAAGATATAGAAAAGGATTCGATATTTTTGCAGATCTCGAGTTTAATAATTAGTATTTAAAAATCGTTAACATTAAAATAATTACTCAGTTCCATTTTATATTCAGTGACAAGAAGAGGCGTATTTGTAAATAAAATGGATCTACATTTAAAAGAACACATAATAAAATCTGTAGATTCTATAAAATCTAAGATAAGAGATATGAAAAATGTCGAAGATAATACTAATATTGTAATGAAGAAGATCTTAAAACCCGTGGCAGAACCTATTACAGCTTTCATTAATCAGTCTAATAATGTAAAGCAACCTATGCACGTTCCTGAAGAGAGAGTAAATAATAACTCAGAAACATCTTATTTCCAAGATAGTGACTGTGCCAGTAGTGATTTATCAGATTTAGAATATAAAGAATGTAATCAAGAAATAAATAATACAAATTTCAATAAAAGACCTGATATCTCTCAAGAGTACCAATATAAAAATAATAATAATTCACAAGACATAAAGGAGCTTAAACGAAGTTCTCTACAAAATGATGATTTAATAAATTTATACAATAACACAATTGGAGTAAATATACCGTTTGGTATTAGAAATGAAAACGAAAAATTATTTATGGGAAAATCTAATGTAAAATTTTCTAAAACAGCTAATCCATTAAAAAGTAATCCTATATTTTACATTACATTAGATGATAAATCATTTGAGCTAACTCCTGGTATAAACGAATTATTATTAAAAAAGAAACCCAATTTAGCTCTTGTTACAGAAAAAGATAAACTTATTTATAAACATATGTTATCCATCACAAATGTACACAAAAGAGATTTTCAACCTGATGGGCAATTAAAAGGGGATAGAAGTATAAAGTATCGTGAAATTATTAGACCTCTTTTCTTAGAACTCACTGATTTAGCATCTGGTTCAAAAAGTGGTGGGAGCTTACCAAAACTAAAAAAATATAATCCAAACACTGATTTCATTTATTGGGACAACCCAAATGAATTGATTGATAGATTAAAAATATTAGTTGCTTCTAGATCAGCTGGAAATGATAATCATGATAACGAAATTCTCGCGATTATTGAAGAGTTAAAAGAAGCTGGTATCATCAAAGAATAAATAAAGAAGCACAAAGTTTTTTCTTTTAGTATTCAAAAACATTCGAAGATGAGTGTTGATAAATTTGGTTTGCATTTAAACCAAATAAAAAGATTTAAAAAAGGTAGTAGTTTCACAGACTGTGCATTGAGTAACACAAAAGATGGAGAGCTAGATGCCAAAAATAAAATAATCAAAAATATCAAATTACCTGTGGATCCATATGATAGTGCAACTAAAGACTATGTTGATTCATCTATTCATAATTGTTTACAAAAGATAAATTCACTAGAAATAAGACTTATTGAAATAATTGAACAAATTGATAGAGTGATACAAACGAAAAAACCGAAGAAATGAGTAAGAAAGATATTGTGAATGAAATTCATAGATCAGCTCGAAAAAATTTTCTTAGACGACAAATGATTTTGAAGGATATCGACGATTTGTGGCAAGCCGATTTAATAGATATGCAAAATATTAAAAGCCAAAATTCAAACTTTAAATTTATTCTAATAGTTATAGATACCTTTTCAAAGTATGCTTGGGCAATGCCTTTAAAAAGTAAAAATAAATTTGATGTTTACAACGCATTTAAACAATTACTAAGCAATGGTCGCCACCCGAAAAACATGCAAACTGATTTGGGAACAGAATTCTATAATGATAAGCTTCAAAAGTTGATGAAATCATTGTCAATTAACCATTATTCTACTTACTCAATAAAAAAAGCTTCGATTGCTGAAAGGCTTATAAGAACCATTAAATCTAAATTGTTCAAAGAATTTAGTCTTAAGGGTAACTACAAATGGAGTGATGGGACGCTAGATAAGATCATATTAAATTATAACAACTCGAATCATAGAACTATAGGTTGCAAGCCCATAGATGTTAGCGTAAAGAATAAAAAAGCTTTATTCGAGAGATATTTGAAAAAACAAACAATGAATTGTATTTCTAATGCTGGGAAACGATTGAAAGTCGGAGATTATGTTAGAATAAGTAAATACAAAGGAGTGTTTGAAAAAGGTTATACACCTAATTGGTCTACTGAAATATTCAACATTTCAAAAGTTCAAAACACATCACCAGCTACATATATTTTAACTGATTCAAGAAATCAACCTATACTTGGATCATTTTATGCTGAAGAACTTCAGAAGACTAAAAACCCTCATCTATATCTTGTAGAAACAGTTTTAAGAAAGAAAGGTAACAAAGTCTTGGTGAAATGGCTAGGATTACCATCTAGTGAAAACTCATGGATATTAAAATCTGATATTATATAAGTAACACTAATATTAAACGCATTGATATTAAAGTATTTTATCAGTCTTATACAGAACATGAAAGGAAGTAGACTTATAAACTGGTTAATAGATAATTTACCAATTGAACTTCATCTTCCTGGTTACAACTACTGTGGTCCAGGAACACAACTTGAAAAACGACTTATTAGAGGTGATAAAGGAATAAATATTTTAGACGAATACTGTAAAGAACACGACATAGCATATAGCAGGTACTCCTCTTTAGAAGATCGCCATAAAGCTGACATAAAACTACTGAAAATGGCCAAGCAGCGAGAGCTAGCAAAAGATTCAAGTGTTGGGGAAAAAATTGCCGCACATTTGGTGAATAAGGCAATGTTGGGTAAAATTAGTACTGGTACAGGTTTAAAGAGCTTCAGAACAAGAAAAATTAAATCAGGAAAGGGTATTAAAAGTAAATTTAATAATATCATAGGTCATGTAAAAAAACGGTTATCAAATCTAAAACCAGGCTGTAAAAAAGCAGCTATAAATTTGGCTATCGCTGCAGCCCGAGAAATGATATCAGATTCTTCTGTTAAACTTCCAAGATATATTCCTATTCCGAAAACTGGTGGATTTCTACCTCTGATTCCCCTTTTTGCCGGACTATCTGCAATCGGCAGTTTAGCTGGAGGAGCTGCAGGTATTGCCAAGGTGGTTGAAGAAGTCAAAGATGCCCAAGAACGTCTTAAAGAAATTAAAAGACATAATGGTAAAATGGAATCTTTATCCATTGGAAAAGGATTGCGACTCAAGCAACACAAGAATGGTTTAAAAATCTGTTTGTCAAAAACAACTAATAAAAAAAACTAAATAGCAGGCTACCCAACAGAGCCCTCACAAATATCGATATCATAAATTATGCTAAAGAAATTCCATTCTTTCGTGGTGTATTTATGAGAGATGAATTACCAAAATATCCACTACCGGTTGAATGTGGGATAATTAATTTAGATAGTTCACAAAGTTCGGGTTCTCATTGGGTAGCCTATGTAAAATATAAAGATTATGTTGAATACTTTGATAGTTATGGCAATTTGAAACCACCAAGAGAATTCATTGACTATGTAGGAAATGTTATTATAAAATACAATTATGATAATCAACAAAAGAATCATCCTTTCAATTGTGGTCACTTATGTCTTAAATTTATTAAAACATTTTGGTGTAATTTCTTTAATAAATAGCTGTGTGTAACCAGTGATAGTATTAGTTCAATATCATGTCTCTCACGTTAACATTCACTGGTACCAAATCATTACTGGAAACGTGTTTTTTGCCACCTTTAAGTGTTGAAGATGATTGGGAATGTGGACTCCTATTTTTTTCCGCACGCAATTCTATACCAAATGTTAACTCTAGCAATAATACATTTGCTTATGGAGACAATGGAGAAGAAACATTAAAAATACCTTGTGGTACATACGATTTGTATGATCTACAAAATTTTCTGGAAGATAACATTAAAGGCTGTGAAATAAGCATTCAACCGAATAATAATACTTTAAAATGTTCCATTTACTGTACTAAAACAATTCATTTTGATAGAGAAAACAGTGTCGGTAAACTACTAGGCTTTCATAACAAAAAATTAGAAGCAAATAAATGGCATGAATCAGAGACTGATATCAACATTCTACCAGTGTCTGTTATACGAATCGAATGTGATATTGTGAAAGGTTCCTACATAAACGGGTCACCATGTCACATAATTCATGAATTTGTGCCTAACGTTCCTCCCGGTCATCGATTTATAGAAAAACCAAAAAACATTACTTATTTACCGATAATCAAGAAAAATATATCTCGAATAACCGTGAAAATTGTTGATGAACGCGGAAATTGGATTGACTTCAGAAAGGAACCTATACTATTACGCATGCAGTTACGGAAATCATCATCATCATCATGATTAATTTTAATAAAAAACCCGATATTTGTATTAAAAAAGTTATTAGTTCTCACATATCTAAAGAGAGCAGACGTATAAAAAAAGTAACTAAATCCAATATAGTTTTTCTTAAAAGTCTTGGTTTTAAGACAATATGAGTATTTTACAAGTGTTTGATTTACCACAGTTTGATAACACGATTGAGAGTTATGAAATTCATACGTACACCCCCTATACTAATAGCTTCAGAGAAAACGATGAGATTAGGATACCGATACAACAACAAGATCTATACGTACTACCGTCCGCTAGTTCTATTCAAATCGAAGGATTCATTACATCGTTCGACAAAAACCAGAAGCCTATCCAAAAAGATCTGCATTTTACTAACAACCCTTTTATGTTCCTGTTTCAAGACATCAGATACGAACTAAATGGTGTTGAAATAGATCGGATAAAGAATGCAGGTATAACTACAACTATCAAATCATTGATTTCTATGAATGAAGGGGAAAGCAAGGTTGCAGCTTTATGGGGGTGGAATTTAAAGGGTTTCAATAGCAATGGACGATTCAGTGTTATGATTCCCCTTAATAAGGTGTTTGGCTTTGCTGAAGATTATAATAAAATTATTATGAATTGTAAGCATGAATTAATATTGAATAGGAGTAATGTCAATTTAAATAGTGTAAACATTTCTGGTGACGATATACATCATATTGAAGTGAATATACAAAAAATACAATGGCGAGTACCTCATATTAAAGTATCTGATCGAGATCGACTTAAATTACTTAGACATTTAGAAAAAGATAAACCTCTACAAATTCCTTTCAGAAATTGGGATTTGTATGAATACCCATTGTTACCTAAAACAACAAAACATTCTTGGTCAGTTAAAACTACATCACAGTTAGAAAAACCACGATATGTGATTGTTGGTTTACAGACAAACCGAAAAAATAACAAAACTAATGACAGCTCCATTTTTGACCACTGCAACGTTTCTAACATAACGCTATTTTTAAACTCCCAGTATTATCCGTATGAAGCAATGAATCTTAATTTTCAAGAAAACCGTTTCAGTATTTTATATGAAATGTTTACAAAATTTCGGCAGTCTTACTACAACGCTCCACCAGATCCGTTGTTAGATCTGATCAGTTTTAAAGAGAGGGGTTCATTATTTGTCATTGACTGTACAAGACAAAATGAAAATTTAAAATGTGGTCCTGTAGATGTACGACTCGAAGTTGAGTGTACCAAAGATATTCCTGATAATACAGCAGCTTACTGTTTAATAATAAACGATAAAATATTCGAATATAAACCTCTCAGTAATATTGTTCGAAAAATATCATGAATGCCTTCGTAGATATTCAAGGATTTAAAACTGACGACAATAAATTTATTTTAAAGGAAATGGCAATTTTATGTAACGGGCAAATGCAAGTGTTTTTAGTAAAACCACCTTTCAAATTTTATGATTTATCTAAATCAGAAAGGTTACAAGTATGTTGGATAGAAAGAAACAGAAATATTCTATGGAATGAAGGATTTATACCATTCTGTCACTTCCAGCAGTATACGGGTATTGTTAATATTCTAAAAGATAAATGTATTATAGCAAAAGGTATGGAAAAAATTGTGTGGTTAAGAGAATTATTAAAAAATAATTGTATATATAATATAGAAGATAAAGACTGTCCTAGTTTTATAAGTCTGTATGAGAAATATAACAACTCTCTAGAAGTAAAAACTTGTATGTATCATAAGAATGTATGTGCTTTAAAGAATGTTTTATGTTTAAGTTTGTGGTCTAAAGATAATAAAGTTTTTTAAATAAACGCTATTATGTTATTATTCTAAATACCTGATATACATATTTACCCAGTATCATGAAATCACATGATGATCTATAACAATCGAGTAGGTATAATAATAATATATTTACTCATATATATTTCAGGTTTTCTTTTCGATATATTCTAAATTAACGTAATGAATTATTTAGCCAATCTAAAGTTTTCATGACCTAATACTATTAACCTTTTAAACAGTGTAGAATTATAAAATTGGGAAAGCTGGCGCGCGGTTCCCTGGGGAAGGATCTGGGGGTCTGAGTCTGGAGTTCACAGGTACTCCAGTACCCCGGCAAACCAGATCCTGGAAGAGCGAACGCACGAGAGCAGCGCCTCGAAAGAGGCGCTCTGGTGTGCCCTTTTCGCTCTTCCTGGATCTGGTGTGCCGGGGTACTGGAGTACCTGTGAACTCTAGACTCAGACCCCAGATCCTTTCCCAGGGAACCGTGAGCCAGCTTTCCCAATTTTATACTACTGGTATGTTAAGGTCAGATTACACGTAGAAAGTAACAAGGGTATGTCAGTTTCACCTCTGGGAAATAGAGATGTATGTAATAAAATAAAATGAAAAAAAATAATAAATTGAAACAACATCACATACATTGGCCTGGCCCCAAACTAAGGTTTTCCCTTGTGCTATGGAAACCAAAAACAACGAAGGTACTACAAACACCCAGATGCAACACAAATATCTGTTTCATCAACAAACATTTGTGTTGGTGCGAGAATCGAACCCGCGACTCTTACGTCCCAACCGGCGCTCAAACCATTGCGCTAAACGGGTCGGGAAACCTTAAACTTAGAACAAAAATATAGTACAGTCAGCCATACATCAGGTTACCACAACGTGTCAAATTTCCTCATTCGATATTTAACTCAATGTGCATGACAATAAGATGAGAGTGGGTACTAGAAATTTGACAGTTTTGTGTACTTTCATGTGTGCCTGTACGTACGACGTACTTACTCCCCCTTTTTACAAAATATGTGCATATAAGTTTTTTTTTTAGTTACGGCTTGTACAGTTTTATTAATTTTGCCAAGATCAAGTGATTAAAGTGTGACTAACTGTCGTCTATGCTTAGTAAA